>OX377621.1:6343288-6558558 GCA_947397865.1 Polietes domitor | reverse complement strand
ATCCGAACGCAGCTTAAAAATATTTTGTCATCCAACTGCAATATTTGACATACCTGATTAAAATCTATGTTATCTAAATTTTTATACAACATTTTTAATTTTGTTGTGGAAATGATGGAAAAAATATGCGAAAAATATGTAAAATTTTCTACTGAATTCCCGCGGTGTTGCCGTGCGAATTTCCTGGGATACGTAAAATGAAAAATGTTCGAATTCCCGGCAATTTTCCCGCGGGAAATCCCGGGATGCAAAACCTAATAATAATACCTGGTTTTATATATTTTGGAGGGTCTGAGTAAAAACTGCTAAAACTGAGAACATATGGACATCGTATAGCTACAAAGAATATTTTCTTTAACTGATATTTTTGTGTTTTATTCGACCATTTTCAATTCAATAGAAAATTTTTGCAATAACAGCGACGGACGAGAGTAGTGAAACTACGGTAGCTTTATGTTACATGTCTGTTTATTTTCTTGTTTACCCTGATGATGCAATTCAATGTAATTGCGAAATATTGGAAAAATATATTTAAATTAATAAAAAACCAAAAATTTTCTATTGTTTTCTTTAACTTAATGTTATACTTGTCATTGAATCTACGGCGACATAATTTTAACTTGAGTCCAGTTATAGTTTAATTTTACTTCAAACAAGAGTATGATAATCAAACGTAGCTACGGGAAAATTAATTCTTCCAGGACAAGTCCTAGGACTAGTCCCTTGTGGATAGGGACAGATCCGAGTTCTAACCCAAAAATATGAAGGAGACCGGTCGCTTTTACATGGGTTTGCCATTGTAGTTCTGTTCTATACTGCCAGTTTTAGAAGCGGCCTGACCACACATCAAAAGATATGTCTGATATCTGTTCTATACTATATACATATATTATGCATAATATATAATAAGATATGTTTTTACCGAATATATTGGATATTTGATTAACAACAATTTTATCAAATTGGCATATACTTGAATTAACATTAAGAATTAAGAAGTGAATTGACATTGTATTTAGACTTTGGTATCAGTTCTGTGATACGCTTCAGTAAATATATCTCAGGATAGGTAGGTAGGTTGTGTCAGTTGGCTAAAAAGAGTTTATTTCTGATTCCTCTTTTCAGAAGAGACATCGTGTAATAATTGGCCATCGATTTTCTTTGAAAATAGTTCAGCAATTTCTGCTCTGTAAATTTGTCTTTTTTATTTTGGACAACCTAAACTCAATAGGATTTTAACTATAGGACCTAGAAGTTTATTGAATTCAAATTCAAGAGCCGCTAAAAGAAGGGTCTTCAGCCGATTTAGAGAATAAATAATAGACTTTTTCCAAAGAGCTGCCACAAAGATTATTTTAGTTTAATTAAGGTGGCGATTCTAAAGACCTTATAATAGTATAATTATATTAGATTTATAATTATCAGAGAGCTTATAAATATATTTATATACTGCCACTGGAAATTTTCCTCTTAGCATGTTAGCTTTCAAACAACATCAGTATAACAGAGATGTGCGAACTGAAATATCTTATGTGATTAATTGATAAAAAAAACTATTATTTTTAGATGTTGTAACAAATATAAACAACTTATTTGGCAATGTTGATTTGTAGTAAATAAAATCACAATATTTAAAAATTTGACAAATGAACAAAATTTCACGTTTTAATGAAAATGAACTGTTAACAACCTAATGTTGCTACAAATGGCTTGACATGCTAAGGGACTCTGTATAAGCTCTCCAATAATTAATATACATTTTTGTTAAATGTATATTAATTATTCATTGTTTTGATTTTATTTAAAGGATTTAAAGGATATTACCAATTTGTTTGTTATATTTCTATATAAATATGCAATCATAAAGTTCAATTCGTTTTCGAATATTTCTCCCAGTTCTTATTTTAAATTAAATACTCACATGAGTTCTTTGTTTCCATAAACATATTTGTATCTGGTGTTGGTGTAAGTCACTAATGTCAGTGACTTAAAAGTCCAATTAATGACGCATTTAACTCTGACGATTCGTTCTTCTAGACCAAATTTCTTAGAAAAGAAAACGTCAGTCGGCTAAACCGACTTACATATATATACCAAAGACCTTCTATATACAAGACAAGAAATCTTTCTCTTTGTCTGTTATTTCCGGCGCACCGTTGGGCAATAACAGCGAATGTTGCTGTTAAAGCCATGTTAGCTTTTTACAGCAAAATATTAAAATATGAAAAACAATGGATACATACACAAATATACACGAAAATGAAATGTATATATATGTATGAGTTGGATTGCTATATGTTTGAAATATTTTTGAATTTCTTAGCAAAAACTTATAAAAACAGTAAAATGACGACAAACAATTGTGCTTTGCAGAAGCAAGTGTTATTGCTGTTCGGTGGCATAGCTCGGCCTCTCTACAAGTTAACAGACAAAGATCGGGATTTACCCTCTTGTATATTTACGCTCTTTGATATATACCAAATAAAACATTTAATTTCACCTAGGATAGAGATAATTGTGTGGGAGCTACTAGAAGGGGCTAAAACTGACTAAAGCATAAATATTTTTTATGTTTTTTTATATATTTTTTATTTTTAAGTATCAAATTACATACGATTATATCGGTTCTATTGTAACCAATGTTTATGCTACTTTGTGTGGGAGGTACCAGAAGGGGTGTGGCAATATCGCCCACATTTAAGGTGAATGAAATGTCTATAACTATATATATATTTAGTACACTTAAAGTGATTATAAAAACATTATCAAATGCAAAAAACAGCTCATTCCAATTATACGTATGGAAGTTATATGGGTTTTAATTTAACATGCGAATATGGACTATTTGTGTGGGAGGTACCAGAAGGGGCGTGGCAATTTCGCCCATCGTCGAACTTAAACTAAGTTTTGGAAAAATATTACCATGTGCATCGATTCCTTAACTATTTTCGACAGTTATCGTGTACACCAGCCAGCCAGACAGACGGACGGGCATGGCTCAAACACCTTAAATAGTCGTGAAACGGTCCAAACAAACTTGGGGTCTTAAGTCACTCCTTCAATGCGTTACACTTTTTTTCTGTGCCAAATGATATATATCCTCCTACTCTGTTGAGTGATATATTTTATTCGTAATTTAATATATTTTTATTCGTAATTTGCCATTATTTACTAAATGTAGGTGTTTTAAGCCATATTGGACATACACTCAGTAGAAAAAGTCTGCGTACATACTTATATTTAAAGTAAGAATGGTTATTTTGCCCAAAAATAGTTAAAATCTTTAAATTGTTGGTTGCTTAATACATAAGTCAAATATATAAAAATGGTTAAGAAGCAAAAAAACAAGCAAAGTAAATAAAAACACTCCTATATATAGATGACATTTAAAAAAGTCCCATAATTAACAAAGAAAAAGTCTGCGTACAAAAATTAGATAGCGGTATCCATGGTATTTATTTCACTTTAAACTTCAAATTTTTACTATTTTCAATTGTATTCTTTTGTCAAACTGACCAAACAATAATTTCCAATATTTTAAAAAATTTATTTGCAATGAATCGAAAAGGGAAAGAAATTAACGCTGCTGAAAGGAAAATTATTGTATATTTGTGGAAACAAGGTAAAACCTTGAGAGAAGTTGGTGCAATAGTCGAAAGGACACATTCTTCTGTAGTAGTAAATACTTATAAGGAAACAGGAAATTTCTTATCCAAACCTCGCTCTGGCCACCCTTCCATATTGACCAAAAGAGAAAGACGTTATGTAGTTCAGTTTGTACAACAGAACCCGAGAATTCCTGCATCTAAAGTGGCTGCAAATGTTAAGGAACAATTTAAGAAATCAATTTGGGATGACTCTGTTCGGAAAATCATTAAAAAGGCTGGTTATCATCGCGGCCGAGTTGCACGTAAGAAACCTTTTATTTCAATACAAAACCGACAGAAACGAATTAAATTTGCAAAAGACCACATAAATAAGCCACCAGAGTTCTGGAAAAAGGTTATATTCTCTGATGAGAGCAAATTTTGTATATTTGGAATAAAAGGACGTCAAATGGTGTGGAGAAAACCAGGTACTGCACTTAGTAAAGAAAATTTATCGGGCACAGTTAAACATGGAGGAGGTGGAGTTATGTTGTGGGGGTGTATGGCAGCTAATGGAGTAGGAAAAATGCAGTTCATTGAGTCAACTATGGACAAACGAGGTTACCTTGACATTTTGAAAGCTAACTTGAAACAGAGTGCAGTGAAATTGGGACTTCAGGGTCACTATTTATTTCAGCAAGATAACGACCCGAAGCATACAGCCGACATTGTGAAGCTGGTTGCTATATAACGTTCCACACAAGTTACGAACACCTCCCCAGTCCCCTGATCTGAACCCCATCGAGCATCTTTGGGACTTACTGGAAAGAAAGATACGGCAACACTCCATTTCATCAAAAAGTATGCTGAAAGAAGTATTGCAGCAGGAATGGGAAAAAATAACATCAGAGGAAACCTCAAAACTTGTCCAATCCATGCCGAAACGATTAGCAGAGGTTCTCCAAAGAAAAGGCTACCCTACTAGCTACTAAAGTTCAAAAAAATATGCAGTTCATTGCATCTCTATACTGAATATACATTTTGTACGCAGACTATTTCTAACGTTTTTTACTTTAAAACCTAGTTTTTGAATTGTTGCGGGTTTAGTTTTTTGGTTTCTTTTTCAATTTTATTGCACTAGAAATTGTTGTACTTTAATTGTATCTTTCTTTGGTTTCTCTACTTGTACGCAGACTTTTTCTAGTGAGTGTACATAAAATTAATTAATTTTTCACGGGAATGAGACTTTTCATTCCCTTTTTCCCGGAAAATTAAAAAAGTCCGGGAAAGCCTAATAATAACATAATTGTTTTCTCTTACTTAAAATTTAGAATCGACTCAATAATACCGTCCATTTCGATTTCTATTTAAAATTCTGGCAGTTATAACCGCTTGAAGTTTTTTTGCATTGTTTGCTTGTAGAAAATAATAATTTTGGAAAGAGATTCGTAATCGAAATGCAGGCAATTTTTATAAAATGTCTATTTTTTATTTATTTTCCCCGTTTTATGAAATGTGAGATTTTTATTTCAGGTAAATATATCAAAAATATTTTTTCTATCATGTACTACGAAATAATATTAAAATTTCCATAATAACCCCTAATATTTAGAATACTTCTGACCTTTTTCGAAAGATGTATGTCTGCCCGATAATCCTGTTCATATTTTTGTCACTATTGGAATAATGAAACATAATAATATATTTAAATTAATTCGGATAATCTGTGTATTTTGCGTGGTAATTGGGAATAGGTAGTAGACAAATAACATCAATTGAATATATTTCTTCTAATTTAATTCACAAGATGCAACGCAATATCGACTACAAATTATCTGCCAGTAATATTATTGTGCAATTGGCTCGTTATTTTAAATTCAAAAGACGTCAATTGAAAATCAAAAATGTAAACAAAATATACATTAAATGGGGTAGCGTAAACATAATAAAAATTTAAATCTAAAAGATATTTATGCTTTTGTCGCAACCCACCTGGTACCTCACACACTATTCTCCATATCCTAGGTAATTAAATACTTTATAACTTCGACTTTTTGTTTTTTTGTGAATCATTTTCTAAAACAGTCTTCTTAAGTCACGCAATATAACCTCAAACATAGCCAAAAGTCGAGGTTTTCAATACTTTATTAGCCTTATCTCAGAAACGCGAAATGATCTGAAACCAGATTAAATTTTCGCATAATTGAATTTTGAATTGGGTTCAATCATTTCAATTCGACTTGGATTCTGCAACAACCCAGATTTTAATTCCAATTCCGACAACAATCGGATTCTATGACACACCTGATTAATTAAAACTCAGTTCATTGTAAATTGAATTGCATTTTCGTTGTGGATGATAATGGAAAAAAATCTGCCTATGCTTTATGAAAATTCATAGATAGAAGAAAAATATGCCAAATTCATTTTTCTCAGTTCGACAGATGAAATTAAGGCTGTTTTTCTTTAAGCCGGGATAACAAGCTGCGATAACAAAAACGTTAATACAAATTTATTTTTTTGCTTAAAATAAAAAAATATTTTTTCACATTGTCGCCAACTACAATATAAATATTTGTATTAAAACAAATTTTCAAAAAAATTATTTTATGTTGACTTTTTTGGACCTCGATAACCATAAATTTGACTTATACTGGATAATTATCCAGGCTAAGTCCAATATTTTTAATATAAAATATTTTTTTCAAAAATTGTTTTCAAACACACATTTATATTGCTATTGGCGATGATTTAAAAAAATAAGTTTCTATTTTGAGTGCAATTTTAACTTTTTATTTACGTTTTTCTTATCGCAGCTTAGTTATCCAGTCTTAAAGAAAAACAGCTTTATTGTTACCATTGCACTGACAAAATTAATATATCAATTAATATAGGGTGCAACGGTGTCAACCATGTGCGTTTGGTTTGATGATAAAAACTAAATAAACAAAATATGTATTCCAAATGGAAAATCATTCGATGACTCTATTGTTATTTTCGTATTTATTTTGGGACATTAAATTCTCCAACAGTGCTTCAGTAATGGATAGTGTCCTTGGCGCACAGACTATTGCTTGATGGTGTATCGACTAATGAAATCAACCGACCGACCGCCATCTACGATAAATGTTGTACAACACAATCATGTTTTGTTTTGTTTTCTGGTGACCCAACAAAATTTGGGTGACCTCAAAACGAATACTCGTTCCAAGTTTAATATTTAACTTAATTTCTATATTGTTGTTGTTGCTTCTGCACTTGCTAATAATGCCATCAAGAATGGTATCCTTTCATTCCACTTAAATCTCGCTTAGAGGAGACTTTCGCCTGGAAACACGTTTCGTCGTCGTCTTGTGACCATTAAACGTGTCGTTGTTGTTGTGGCATTCTTGGCATTTATTGTGTCGCCGCTGTTTCTTTCTTTGGAACACCAGCGACTGCATGTACTCGTGTCCTAATGCCAGCAACGTGATGTGATTAATCGAAAGTGAAAGTTCTTCTTGCAATTCTAAGCGAGTGCTCGAGCAATAATTGCCGGCAACATGCAACGTACACATTCGCATTCGTACGAAATGTATTAAAAGCCATGGCTGGCTGGCTGGCTTGTTGGTTGACTGGCTGGCTTATGGGCTAAAGGTGAGTGACTAAAGGAATTTTCCGTAAAAGGGTTTACGTGCTTTAAAAATGCAAAAGCAATAGATTGGATTACACATTTAATACACAGAGTACATGCCGCCCAACATCTTATAAATGTTTGAAATCAAGAACGTCTTTATGTTTTTATAACTATGATTCAAGCAAGATTTATTTTCACACCATCCGCAATGGGATGGCGGGCATATAATTTGTGATTTCCGTAACACAGTGCTGCAAACGAACTTTATTTCATCATCATCAACAAATATGGATGGAGTGAACCACCGATGGATATGGGTTATTCTGTTTAGGTACCTTTACTTGTTCGCCTTAAACAATAAAAACAACTAATAAACATTTTACTTTAAACGGTTTCCTCAACTCAATGAATAACGGTCACATAAATATGAAAGCACTCTTTAAATCTTTATCAAAGATCTGTACTTTGGCTAAGGGCTATGTATTACAGTTTCTGGTGTATTTTTGGCGTTTTAAACACGAAGTCTGTATTGATTTTTCATGGATATTTTTCTAACAAAATTCCCATTTTCGTCGAAGGTACGAAAACTTAAAACTAAAATAATGGCACAAATAAAATATTTTGCTTAATTTT
The DNA here is from genome assembly GCA_947397865.1 of Polietes domitor. Taxonomy (NCBI): domain Eukaryota; kingdom Metazoa; phylum Arthropoda; class Insecta; order Diptera; family Muscidae; genus Polietes; species Polietes domitor. The sequence goes on along the minus strand of OX377621.1, from coordinate 6,550,722 downwards.
TAATAGCTAGCAGACTAACGAAAGAAAGAAAAAGACTAACGAAAAGAAAGAAGAAGGCAATGCTATGTGGTCATATAATATAAAAATATATTTTTTAATTTTTGTTAAAATATTTTTTTCTGGCGAGATAGAAATATAAAACAAAATATTCTATTTTATTACCAATAGAAATTAACTCAGAAAACATGAACTGATTCCTTTTTTTATTTTTGTGAGTTTTTTGTGCAAACAAAGAACCTTTTTTATTTTTTTTTCAATTTTTCCTTAAATTTTGGTAGTCTTAAAGACAGTCCCTGTCTCTACGTGAATACTTGTAGCTATCATAATTACTTTTAATTTAATGATCAGACTTATACTCCCAAAATGATAGTACAAATATTAAAGGTACAGGGGTGGCCAAAACTAAGGCTGACTGACTTTAAGAGGCTCTATAAGTTTGTATATTTATAGCACAAAGAAAACAATAATATTTAAATAAACATTGATAAGACTTTAACAGTTCAAATAATTACCTATAAAAATAAGATTGAAATAGGACAAGTGATGGCTATAAAGTAAAAAATTGTGAAAAGTGAAAAATATTTGTTGTCATATGATTGCTGACTAAATTGGGAATATTTGTAACAGAACAGTTTCAGAAATCCAGATTGAAATAAATGCAATTACATACGCTAATTGCGAATTTTTGCAATAATTGCAACTCTTTTGCGAGTGACTATATACATATATGTTACAAGCAAAAATTACAATCCGGATCCGTTGAATAGACCTCGAGAAAAATACAAAACAAAAATGGTATGCATACAAATCATTTTAGCCATATCTCTCGCGAAAATTAAAATTTTGCAAAAATATTGAATTTACCGCCCTCTATCGAAATTTCCAAATTTTTGCCAAAAAATATTGATCTTTCAAAAACCTGGACGAATTTGAACCCTAGTAATTTTGTTGTATAAGTTGGCGTGTAATTCTGCTATTTGAGTTTGACTGAAATTTTGCGGTACATTTTTTCATAGCATATTTAATTCTTAAATGTCATATTTGAGAGGATTTTATTTGATTTTCTCGATAAAAAGGGTCAAACTGACCCTTAAAGAGGGTTAAGATCTTCCACAAAAATGATCCTCATAAAATTCCTCAATATAGTTCTGAAAATAAGAATTCTCTCAGACAGTAACTTACAACAGTATAATGCCCCCTTCGAAAAAAAATAAAACTTTGACCCAATGCAAAAAGAAACTTAGACCAGCTGGAATATAAGTTAATTCTGCAAAAATGATCCACTTCACATGCCCTTTCGGAATTATAGGGTCCCTATTCTGTTCCATTAAAAAAGTCTCACTTTGTTGTACAGTGATATTAATAAGACATTAACATTTCAAATAATTATCAGAATGCACAGATTTTTTTCAACTTCGATGGGGACAAAACATATTGTTACCTTAATTTCAAAAGGGCGTAACTGAAAATTGTTTTTGATTTCTCAATATTTTTATGTAATATTCTATAAAATATGCATTTTGGTTGCATTTGTTTTGCCCACCACTGTACCTTCGACAAAAATTAGAATTTAGCCCACTCATTTTCTAAAACGCAACGCGTCACTTCGCCGTATTATTTAATACGCCAGAGTACACCTATGGGTTCAGCTATTCTGGTTTGGTTTAGATTTTGATTTTGTTCACATTTTAGATTAAACTATTGTTTTGCGTAGTTTTTTTTTTTTTTGAAAAAATAAACTAATACTGAGAATGCTTATGTTTGCGACATTCAAAAAAAAAAAAAATATATCCATAAAAATTTCAAGTTTTTTTATGAATCACTAGTTTTTTGTTATTATGAATATGGCAGTAAGGTTTTGATATTTTCAGATTTATTCTTATTTTTGACACCACTCGAATGTTTACGCACAAACGACCCACGCGTACCTTTAATCGTTAACAAAATATTGCGACCTCCAGCCAAAATATATTGTCAAATTTTCAAAACGAATCCGCTAAACGCTCTTGGATCTTTGAGAGTTAAAACTAAATGTAAATTAGTGTAATCTTGAAGTGTTGGAAGTTTTGTAATTTTTTATGTGTATGATTAATATTAAATAAACAGAATACTCATACGCCAACATGGCAACATGGTTTTCCCTGTGTATAATTGATATTCATGTCGATTATGCACGCCGACGGATTTGCTGCGGATCGGATTGACTCGATCCGCACTCGACTCACTTTGTGAGGAAAATTGTATTATGTAATCCGTCGGATGACTGCATTACCAACATAAAGTCGATATTACATTACAGCTGTCAAATTGACATTTATAAGCAAATGACAAACAAAAGTAACCAATAAAGTGCGCTGACATATTCTTAGATTTGAAATTAAATAAAATAATTGAAATTCTAACATTCATCAATTGGTTTTTTATAAATTTGGAAGAAAAAAGTGGCAATAGAAGACAGGTACGGAACAGGGCCGTAAGTGTTTTCAAGTTAACCGATGTAATGTAAGTAGAAAAATTCCTTAAGTGAAAAGTGAATAAATTTTATATATTTCCACAGGTTTGTGAAGCAATTTCGGTTAAAACAAATAAAAAAACAACCAAAAAGTACTTTATCCGCATCAAATCAGCGGTGATTTTCTGTCGGATATTTTTGTATGTGAAGTGAGTCGCATGAGGAATACATAATACGAATTTTTCCGCAACGGCATTACCATCGGCTTATATAATACCAAAATACTCAACTGCGGAAAAAATCCGATCCGCAGCCATCCGTCGGCGTGCATAATCGACATGATTATCTTTACAATGCCAGAATACTCATACGCCAACATGGCAAATGAAAATCGAAAGTAAAGCATCGCGCGCACCGAAGTTTTTTATTGCCGGCGCTGTGGTTTCTTCAACGACCGGTTTCTTATGAGACTGATATTCTAAACTCTGTCTCTAAAGTGATACGTTTACGGACCTCAAGGACATATTGCACTAGACAACAGAATGGAACAATTTGTAGTCTCGACTACATCACACCGTGCCATATTTTCCAAAAAGACGTTAGCAATACCATTTTTGATTTCCGTGTTTTTAATGAAAATCGATAATTTGCGACCATTTACATCATCTCTGAAATATATACCTTCCCCTTTATAATTTGGTTTTTGGCGCATACGTCTCTTTGGCAAATAGGGCGTGATATTGAGGAGTATTTACTAAATATTTTATTTCACTTGCAACATGTTGATATGAAACTAACTAATAAGTACATATATTTCCTCTGTTCTGAGATTCAGATCAATATGAAGCCATATCTGCAATTGTCATATCATTTGTCGGCCATGCTTTTTATTCTACAGGTCCGATTTTCATGAACTTTTCAGCATAATGGTCCTACTTAATTTCAATAGAACCAGCGGTAGAGAATATTTTAATATATTGACATTCATTATACCGTTTATGGATTGGTTATAACCTATTAAGATAATCAACAAAAATTACTACATTGAATGCATAAACGTTGTATTAAAACTTTGACAAACAGCGAGTGGTAGGTACACTACCTATGAAAATGCTGAACGAACGAACTCCATGTGCCTATGAATGTATATTGGTCTCGCTTTTAATTAATTCATCTTTAACACATATTCTATTAGTTCAATGAATTTTAAATGCTAAACATTTGTGAATGGCATTTGTTCGCTTGACTATCATTGGACGAAGACACAAGCGCAGCTACGAAGGACTACAAATAAGAATCTTCCGTTTTCCTTTCTAAACCCATCCAGTAGTCACCTTCGATATCAATTAAATTTCGTAATTCAATTTTTCAATTTAAGCTCGATTATGGCGAATTAAGACAACCTTGAATAATTTTCAAATGGGCGTTTTCACTTACAAATATAATTGGATTCTTACCGGCGATATTGTTCGGTTTAATCATTTGATTATAATTGTTACAAATGTATCGATTATACACGAGAGTGGCCTAACTCAATATTAGACATTTAATGAAGACACAAATTTAAAGAAGAACAATGCCTTGCTTAACAAGTAAGCAAATGTCGGACATATTTGTCATCAGACCGAATGGTCACAATGGGTGACAAATATAAAATTTAATGAGGAGTTAGAAGTTTTGCTAGGAATCTTTTTCATAGTAAAACCAGTTTTAAAGTTTTAACCCATTAACACACAAAGAAAACATATGGGGACTGAGGGTTATATTAGTAACGTTGGTGTAATTGCGTTTACTCATTTTTGTTATTTAAAGTGCTCGCTTCAATCACAGTGTCATTTATTTTCTAAAGTCTCTGAACATCAACAACCTGGGGTTACCTTGGCGTATGTGTGATACTAATTTGAATTTCACTGTTAATCATACGCTAAGGAGAACCCCGAAAAATGGTTCTCGTACACCGGATTATTTTATTATGAATTAATCGTTTTTCTTAATAGCGAATATTGTATTTTGCGATAGTGAAACGTGCCGTCAGAGAGAAATACTTTATAATCGTTGCACATTGTTTGTCAAATTTATGCGTTCCTACGACAAATCGCCAAGCAGCTTTATGTAGTTTTGCGGAAAGGACATACAAAATGTTGCACTTTTTGTCAGAAAAGAAAACATCACAAGACAATCTGTCCGTCTGTTGAAAACACGCTAGCATCTAAACAAAAGGAGCTAGGAGTTCCAAGAATACTTCTAATAGTTGCTGGGGATTGGATGAATAGGAGAAATTTACCTCTAACAAGGTCAGAAAATACCAGAGCCAATTTCAGGCTGAAACCGAAACAGAATAGATATTCGGACCAAATTGGTGGCAATTGATATTAATGTACCTATCCTGGGATCGGTCTATAGGGATATATCACAGAAATGGTCCTAAAATTCAATTCACTTTTCATTTCCTATGTATATTTATAAAAAGTATTGTACATTTTTACAAATAATAAGATGATCGCATATTAATAAAACTGGATGCGAAAATAATATCATGTCAGTAGTATGACTCTACGCCCTCTGCTAAATAATGATTAGGAATGATTTAAATTACCTCGGACAGACGTATTTTTGTTTTTCTAAAAATATTTGATGTAAATATAACCAAAATAACTTTCTCAAAAATATAACTGCGTTATTGAATGAAACTATCCACAAGTGTTACCATCAACTCATATTTAAAATTTAAAAAATATATTTTATTATGAATAAGTGGCCCTGGGGTACAATCGCCTCATTGTATTAAATGCATTTAAGATTGATCTCATTAAAGTTTAAGTTAAATTTGATTTTAATACGATGACGCGGATCAATATTACTAATACCTATTTATTAGATATATTTCTATAAAAACATATTTTAAAGTCAATTAAATTTCCATGACGGTTTTTTTTCATGAGTTATTTAAAAAGTAAGAATTATTTTACATAAATTGACACTTTCAACAACTCCTTCTTGTATTAATTTCTTACTAAAATATCTAACAAGCAGGTAAGCAAGCTTAAGTCGGCTAAACCGACTTTTACATACCCTCATTCTCATAGAACATATATACGTAAGTTATAAGGACTTAAATTTTACTTAAGCCAGGATAATTTGTGTGGAAGGTACTAGAAGGTCTCGACACATTGTCCCAGCTTCCTTATTAATAAAACGATTGTAAAAACTTGGTCAAATATCAAGTCAGTTGATTCCATGTACCAGTATAAAAGTTATGAAGGATTTATTTTTCTTAGGATAGAGACAATTGTGTGGGATGTACTTGAAGGGGCGTGACTAAAACGCAAATCTTTTTTGGGTTTAAATTGAGTACAAACACATTTTCTAATATCGACTTGCAAAAGATTTTGACTAGCTGTATGGATGTTATATCGGATTTATTAAAAAAAACTTATGTCACTTTGTGTGTGAGGTTCCAGAAGGGGTATGACAATATCGACAGTGTTCCACGTGAATGCAACTTCTATAAAATCATTGCCAAATATTAAATTTCACAGTATTCCGATCATCCATTAATTTGTGTGGGAGGTACTGGAAGGGGCGTGGCACAACCCGCCATATTTTGTTCACTTAAAGTGATTATAAAAACTTTATAAAATATGAAAATATACCTGAATCCGAATATCCGTGTAGAAGTTACATTGGTTTTAATTTAACATAGAAATATGGTACGCACATCTTTGAACTTAAACTAAGTTTAGGGAAAATATTACCATGTGCAAAGTTTGAATTGATTCCTTAATTCCTTTCGGGAGTTATCGTGTACACCAGCCAGACAGACGGACGGACATGGGTCAAACAACTTAAAAAGTCGTGAAACTGATTTGGTGCAAACATACTAAGGTCTTAAGTCATTACTTCAATGCGTTACACTTTTTTTGTCCCAAATGGCATATACCCAGCTACTCTGTAGAGTAGGAGGGTATAAAAACTGAATATTTAGTTCTTGACGATTGTACCTTATGGTTAGGGCACTTTCGCGGTTTTGGGTTACTTTGAAAAACTTAAAAAATATAGTGGAATAGTTGGGAATCGCTGATATCGAAGATATAAAAATTAAAACTGCCAAATATAAATCTTTAAATAAAAACAATTTTTTGAAAAAAAAAAAATAATTGGCTTCGTTGCATCAGCAGTTTGAAAAACAATTCAGTTTACTTAACATTCAGCGATATTAATTCTACGGCTGATCGACAGACATCGATCACGTCTTTTCAGGTGTGATCTAAGTCATATCCATTGAGACCGGTTCTAAGACAATTCACTCCATCAACCATTCCACTTCTTATATTTGGCTTAGAATCAAGACGGCCCCCACCAGGGACTAGTCCTGGAACAGTTCATTTTCCCGTAGGATAGTAAGGGTATTAGTAGTTCCAAAATGGTATTCACTTTGCTCGTACAAAATATATCATCTACCGAATGCCAAATCAGGGCCGAATAAGAACATTCGATCAGGCTCTAGAAAATACTCCAAATACCCCTAAATTTCTGTCCTGTATTGCTATTTGGAAAGTTTAATCATCTCATAGCATGAAAGCGCACCATAAGGTGGTTCATACTTTTAGGGGGTGGAATGGGACATAAATAGTACCAATAAAACGGCAACAGCTAGAAACATGAATACTTTTAAGGCGGAAAGGGGAATAAGGGATAAACATGGTACCGACCAAATGAAAGCAGCAAAAATATGAAATTTCGGTATTAATTTTTTGTATTTTTATGAAAAAAACGGGACGAACGGGGACAAAAATAGTACCAACCAAACAAATGGACATTTCTTGCGGTATATACGTGAAGTCGACGAGCAATTATACAATGGAACGCAACCCGTAGTGGAAGTTTTATAAGATTCGTTTTGTGAAGTAAAACATTTGAGCAGATATTCGGGGAGGGTAAGAAGGAAAGAAAAATCAATTTTTCAATTTGAGATGAGCGTCTCTATATTGGGTTTATTTTATTCAAATTGTTTATTGTATTGAAATTTACTCAGACATTTCATGGTGTTGTACTTGTTCATATCGATGATCATTGCCTTTCTTTCTATGTGATCATTTGAAGTCAAATGACTATGTCAACAAGTACCTTATAGGGGGTGACACAAGGCTACACCAAACAAATTCAGCGATATTTATGCAAATAGGCCGAAAAAGGGCGTATATATACCATTGATATCCTTTTCCCGATCTGCTATTCCATACAAAACCTGATTAATTTTGCGTCTCAATAAAAATCATTTGAAAGATTTTGTTTTCATTTTAATTCAAATCTTTTGACAAATTTGGAACACTATTTCAGATGTTATAAAATTTGTGGTTGTTATTTAAAGACGTTACAAATAGAATGTCAAAAATGTTGGGTGAAGCAGCAAACAAGTTCGTTGAAACTACAAACAAGTTTGCTGAAATTGCAGACAAGTTTGCTAAAATAGCAGACAAGTTTGCTGAAATAACAAACAAGTTTACTGAAATAACAAACAAGTTTGCGGAAATAGCAAAAACGTTTGTTGAAATACCAAACAAGTTTTCTAAAAGCGCAAACAAGTTTTGCTGAAATACTAGACAAGTTTATTGACAAGACTAACAAGTACGCACCATTATATTGTGGGAGTATAAAAAACCCCATCTGAAGTTTTACCACCAATCACTTTGGCTAGGTTGGGTTGAGGTCCTACATAATCGCCTGAATACCGTTGCATTGTATTACTGTGTAATTGTACTGAACTTGATTATATCAAGTCCGTGTTTGTATCAACATCCACAACATTATATTTAGCCTTGCTTTAGACAGGTAGTGTGTGTGTTTCGTTACACAATTTTCTTTTTTTTTTTGTATTTTCCCTAAAAAATTGTTCTCTGATAAGCACGACAAAGCCGACATGCAAATGGGTTTCTCCAATACCTCATTTAAGAATATTTTTATTCCGAAAAAAAAAAACAAAAAAGAAATACCACCTCCTTCGTCTTTGTGAAACGCCACTGCGGCTACTCCTTTGGTTTCAAACTACGAAAAGGGTACGTTTTTTCTTCTTTCAAAATGCAAATACAGGTCAAACTCCCCGTGGAATGTGACCAATTCAAACGAAACGAAACAAAAACAACCAGCAACAAACTACAAACTGTGTGCTGCCGGGACAATAGAAAGAATGAGGTTAAAAATGGTGGTGGTAGGTGGTGGTGACCAAATAATTGTCTATAAATTACCACAAATCACTGCACTTTGATAAGGACCAGCGATGAGCTTTTTTATGGGATCATTTTTGATGTAGAAATAACTTTGAGTGTTTTCGGCCAGATAGGATTTCCCCAAGGTGAAAATGGCCCCGGTGTTGGGTATATCCATGTTTAACGCTTCCTCCTGTTTCACGTTTGTTCTTGTTCTCTTTGGTAAGGCAAGTTGGTGTTCTGCGTTCTGTCGGCGTTACTGCTATTACTGTTTCTGCTGTTGTTGTAGTGATAAAACAATTTAACCTTTTGACATTTTACGCAATACTTTAATTACTCAATGAATTATTAAAGTCGAAAGCGTTTGATTGGAAATTTCCATTTCATTTCACTCTTCAATAGATTTTTTCTTTTTTTTCGTTTCCGTTTTTCTTTTCGATTTCTTGGATTATTTTTCACTTTTGCACAAATAAACACCGTTGAAATATTCCTTTTTTTTTTCTTTTCAAATTAATTTGAATGTAGTCTAAAAACGATAGCTTAGTGCTGTAACCCGGTTAAATTTCCCATTTAAATATTTTGCTCGCGACTTTGACGACACCGCGTTCCATGTGTGTCTGGTCAGTGCGACGGCTACTCTCCAACTGTGGTGGTCACTCTCTCGCATGTCCCTTGTGTAGTACCTCCAGTCTATGTCCTGCACTGTGTGGCCGTCTAGCACATGCCTGAAAGTATGCTAAGTGTTAGTATTTACTTGACCGCTATCGAGTCTAGTACTAAAGTTTCTGTTATTCATACACGCACACACACACTTGTGCGCGCTCGCTCTCTCTCATTCTCCATCGTTGGCTTTCTCTTTGTAAGTACTAAATTCAAATAAGTTTTTTCCTTGCTCGATATGGAGAATAAATAATTTGTCCTTTCAATTCTATTTGTTGGAAATGTTATGATTTCATTTGGATTTTTTTGGAATTATGTGTCCAAAGGTGTGTGACATCTTCGGTTATTCTTAGAATTGGTGGTAGTAAATGTGTATTCCTCCTTCACATGGTTGGAATTTTTTATCAAATAATAGAAATTACTAACAACATCGTAAGAAAATGACAGACCATATGCTACAATACTGGTGGCATGGGTTGGGATCCTAATATGAGGATATTTTCCAAAAAATGTTTACGAATTTCGGATCATGATCCCATATAGAGTATTGGATAGAGAATATCCAGGAACTATGTTAGCAAAAACAAGTAAAAACGGCCGGGCCGAACTTTTTTACCCTCCACCATGGATTGAATTCCACAGAGACAGTCGATTTACATAGATGTGCAGTAATATTACAGGAAAATATATTATTTTTTATATAACCAAACCAAAACAAATACAAATACTGAAAAAATAATTTTATAAATAAATATAATGTTTTTATTATTTCAAGCCGCGCTTATAAGACATAAATCAAAATAATACTTCAAGTCAATTCAAAAAATAAATATTCTTATATTTCTATTTTCAAAAAGCTTAAATACCATAGATATTGGTAGATAGTGTGTGCTACAGTTGGTTTTATTTCCATTCTCTTTTAATTACAAAAGTACAAATATTGAAAATCCATTATCTCACGTACATAGTGCAAAATAACTTAACTTCACGATTCAACCAATTTTTGTCGTAAAAGTACGAATTTGGAAACATCTTTTTATTTTGCGTGTCTATGCAGTGAGAGGAATTCCATGATTCTAGCTGCGACCATTTGGTTGGTACCAATTTTATCCCCTTTTTTTCAATTTTACCCCCTCAAGAATACGAATATCTAAAATCACTTTATTTTACGTGTCTACGCAATTAGAAGGATGTACTCACCGAATTTCATCATTCTAGCTGTATTCATTTAGTTGGTACTATTTTTATCCCTCTGTACCCATTGTATCCCCTGAAAGTACGAAACACCTTTTATTTTTCGTGTCTAGCAGTCAGAGGAATGAATACTCCGAATTTCATGACTCTAGGTGCTGTCATTTGGTTGGTACTATTTTTATCCCCTTTTTTCCATTTGAACCGCAAAAAGTACGAATTTCGAAAAAAATCCTTTATTTTACGTGTCTACGCAATCAGAGGAATGTATAAATTTCAAATTTCACTATTCTAGGTGCAGCTGTTTGGTTGGTACCATTTTTATCCCTCTATTCCCATTTTATCCCTTAAAAGTACGAATATGGAAAAAATAATTTCATATTATGTATCTAGTCAATTAGAGGAATGTACACAGCGCATTTCGTGTTTCTAGCTGATGTCGGTACCATTTTTATCCCTTTTGCCCCATTTTACTCCCTACGAATAAAAATCACTTTATGGTGCACCTTTTTGTTATAGCGCATATCCGATATCAAGTAAGCACAAGCAGACATATTGAAAAAATATGCTTAAATACTCTAAAATATGAGGGGTTATTATGGGTTTGTACAGTCCTTGTGAGGGAAAAATTTTACCCTTTGGGCCGATTTCGCCCAGTTTCAATCCCATCCGATCTACGACTATAAGACGTATTTATGCAAAATTTGGCCTTCCAAGCTCCTTTCGTTTAGATGCTAGCGTGCTTTCAACAGACGGACGGACGGACATGGTTAGATCGCCTTAGAATTTTATGACGATCAAGAATATTCACGAATTTTTCAAAGTGTTACAAACGGAATGACAAAGTTAGTATACCCCCATCCTGGAGGTGGTGGGTATAATTAGCTAGAACCATTAAGAAGTTATACAAAACAATTATTATTAATAAACTAATACAGATAGAAGCATGTCATTTGAAGTATTTTAACAAATATTCTCCTCTTTTATTTGACATATAGGGTGCGAATAAGTATTTGAAATAATTTTTCAAAAAAAGAACCCCTTTGGAATTTTGTAGTCGTGTGATGGGCAACAGTATGAGGAAATGAAGAAGTAACAGCCCTAATTTTCAGCATTTTGCTATAGTTTCAGACGTATAATATCCAGTTCATGTGTAACGACTTTTATTTAAAAAAATAATCATACGCTATGTTTTTGAACACCTTATCCGCGTTATCCTTCCATCATAGTCTCCGGGTAGTGTTCTTCTCTGCATTATATGTATATTGTTTAAACACATCCAAGCCTATATCATCACGTTAAAAATAAACAAATATTTATTTTTAAATTTCTTAGACAAAAAGAACATTTTAAACTTTAAAAATATGCAAAGAAGAATTTCTGTGGCGTTTGCAGTTTGCCTTACACACATTCAGACACATTTTCACAAACAACCTGACAAAGAAATGCAAAACAAAGGCGATACAAAATAAAAAGGCAATAATGTCAACTCCATATAAAGACGAAGAAGAAAACAAACTCTGTATTAGGTTAGTAGTGTAGCAAGAACAACAACAGCAACAGAAAGAGCGAAAATATCTCAAAAAGTATTTCTTTATACTTAAGTATGTATGTAAGTATACACTATGTCACAAAGGTATACATATATGTGGAAAACATCAAAGAGAAAAAACTGATTAAAAAATCTGAAAAAGAAATGCCAAAAGGAATATAGAACATACAGAAAAAATTTACAATATGCCAAAATATATATTTTTTTAGAAATTCTTACTTGTAAACCAAATGTATTTTCGGTTAAGTAATCGGATGTAATTCCAAACAATAATTTCCGGTGTGTTGAGTCTTTTAGTCTAGAGCGCGACTCCTTGCCGGCAGACCCAAAAATAGAATATAAATTTAATTTAAAAAAATTATTGAAAACAAAATTGAAAAATTCCCGTTAAATAAAAAATACTGATAAAAAGGTCTTAGGACAGTTGAATATTTCAGTTCAAATCAAAAAGTAAATATTCTAAAATAGTGGATATATATTAAAGGTGGTCATAATGGGAAATGTAATTGCCATTTTTATTGAAGATATGAAGGCAAATTCATTTTTTACAATTCTGCAAGATAATGGTGGGGCTGATGACCAGTTTTAGAGGCAAAAAATAATTGGAGGCAGCTACAATTTTGAAATTTCGTACATGTAGTTATGGTGCTTACCAAAGTCGTCTATGAAAATTTTGAGTTGTCACACCCTCATACAGAGGATGGTAGTAGCTTTTTGAAGCAAATTACCTTAAGATGCTGCTTACAAAAGTAGTTTAGACACAAATTCCCTACCTACTCCCACGCTCACTGGAAATAACGTAATTTTACATATTATGTTAAATTTGGTTAAATATGAATTTATTTAAAACATCCGTGTTTATTAAAACCAGGAATAGGGTGGTGTGGGTATCACATAGTCGGCCACGCCCAACTTTAGCTTTTTACTTACTTCTTAGTTGATGCTCTACATTAATTACACACACTTGTGTGAAATTTCGCGGAGATCAATGGCATTTCGAACAGTTTCTAACCGAAATTTTACAATATCTCCATTTTTAACTTTAATACAATTTTAAATCAGAAATTCTCATAATTTATTGCCGTTTGCTGCAGCCCATTCTAACGACATATTAAAATGCACCTTTTAACTTTTCTTCTCATATATATATGGTTTAGCGGATATGTCCGTTGCGTTGCCACTGAGAAGAATTATTTCCTACCAAAATTTTCGGAAAAAATATCAAAATCGTGTAGAACCTACCAACAAATTTTAACTATAAAAATTAGTTTTTAGTATATGTAATGTGTTTAATTAACACTGTGTTGTATTTAGCAAAAACCGACGAACAAAGAAATTGAGTGCTAAAATGAAATAAATTCTTCAAGTATTGTCTTTCCAAGTGAAAGTAATTCAAAATTGATTTCGACTGAAAACAGCCTAAATGCAAAACTTGAAAATATATTCGTCAAATATACTCTTTAAGGAAGTTATCTTCCCAAAGCATGAAACTTGTATTTGTATCCTCGGTCGAGTATTTATTTCAAACTAAATTCATAATATTAACTTATAGCAAAAAATTTAAAAAATAAAAAACGTTTACATATACATGTGTGTCAATAGTATTTGGACTTTGTGATTTTTTTAATTTTCCCAACTTCAAACACGTAAGCACGTGGGTTTTTAATGTTTTTAATATATTATCGTCACAGCGTAGAAAATTTCCTCCGGATACGTCTGTCAAAACTATGTCGAATATGTCTCAACAATTTGACCATAAATTAACATCTGTGGGGTAACTGCATTTCTATGGTTTTTAAAACATCAAAACTCTTAAAAATATTTTAAAAGGCTAATTCCATTCCTTAGAAATCATCGCTTTAAAATAGCATATGTACTGGCTAGAACTTCAATATAAAAATCGAAAATTTGAACACTTTAATGTTGATTCAAGTTTTTATTAGGCTGAATTCAAATTACAAATAAACTATTTCACAAAATAAAATATAAGGTGAAACCTACTACTATTTACATTCTACAATATTAATACACTTGGATTGGCTTAAGTACAAAATTCAAATATAGAGAAAGTGCAAAATTAGACAATTATACGTATTCGAAAACTATCCTGACGCTGATATTACTTTTTAATACCCAGAAGGGTCCAATTCTATATTTGTATAATTTTTATTTAAGTAATAAAAATTCAACAAAACCTACCAAAATAAGGTTTTGCCTACCATCCTACCGAACGAAAAATAACCTACCAATTTTTGTAGGAGAAGCCCAAAACGGCAACACTGCTGATCACTTTAATTAATTCTGGTCCATGACGAGGGTCCTCAGTTGACTCTGTGGAGATTTTGCAACGAAACTTTCGAATTAATTAAGTCACAAGTTTGCCCAAGCGAATGTAAACCTCAACTCACCTTTCGAATGTCAATCAGAAACCATTGCGACAAGTAGAAAAACGATCCATTAACAATTTTTTTTATTTTTCGGATAGTCTGGCTTGAGGTTATGAACAAATCAAAAAACTGATGTTTAGTTTTTCTAAATTCTTTTATTTATTTATTCTTTTCTTTTTCGATATTTCGATCGTCATCGACGATTTTTTAATTCTGGAGTAATCTTTCCATTTAATTTTACTCAGCATATTTTTATGTATGGGAAGGTTATTGAATGTCAAATAACTTTTTAACGCGGCGTATCGTATCGTTACGATATTAATACCAAATAAAAACTCTCAATTCTATTCATCTAATACCGAAATTATACAAAATTTGTGAAAAATCATATTTACTTGGAAAATACAGTCTTACGATTTCTTCTCGATTTGTGTGAGATCACATGAATTTGTTTTTTTGCAATTCAAAGTAAATACATTGAACTACTTCTGGAGGAAAAATAATTAAAATCGAATAATATTTTAATTTTTTATTGTAATATTTTATTTCAATTAAGTTTATTTTTATAAATCCTGTAGACTAAATGTATTGTAATCTAAATGTAAACGCATCTTCGCATGTCAAAATATCTTAACTATGTCAAAAGTTACGGAATTTAGTATTCAGTAGCCGAACTTCCAACCCTCGTGGCGAGGAAACGGCGCATGAGCCTCACCTGCCTTCCTAAACAGCATTTTGTACTAACATAAAATTCTAAATTTGGAAAATATCGGGCGAACATTTTTAATTTTTGATACGTTTTTCAGAGAATCCCACATATAAAAAACACCCTTTACTATACCGGGCCGAAAAAAATTGCAGCTTTCTGCACCTAAAATGAAAACATGGTTTGTTTTATGACTACCCACACAATATGTCGGCTGTATATTTTACCTTCACGTAGCTTAAACGAATTTACATAACCTCTAAAAATCGCGCTTTTCTTAAAAATGACGGATGTGTATCCATTATTGGCCAAAATAATGTTATGATTTAGTTGCATTTTTGTCCATTTTTATACCCTACACCACTCCGTGGAATAGGGTATTATAAGTTAGTTTCGCGCCAAATGTTTGTAACACCAAGAAATAATCGAGCTAGACCCACCTTTAAGTATACGGATCAGCTTAGAATCACCAGCTGAATCGATTTACCGATCGATGTCTGTTTGTCCGTCCGTCTGCTGTCCATCTAAGCTTGTTCGCATTCTACAGGTCGCAATTGTGGTCCGATTATCATGAAATTTGAAAGAAGTTACTTTGTTTGGCCAAGGACGATCGGTATTGAATTTGGAGGAAATCGGTTCAGATTTAGATATAGCCCCCATACAAATGTTGCTCCCGATTTGACTTTTTCCGCTCTAGAAAGCACATATTGTACCCGATTTTCTTTAAAATTGGCACAACATTTTATTATCGAACTAGGAACACCTATACTAAAAGTGGGTAAGATCGGTTCAGATTTAGATATAGCCCCCATACAAATGTTGCTCCCGATTTGACTTTTTCCGCTCTAGAAACCACAACATTTTATAATCGAACTAGAAACACCTATGCTAAAAGTGGTTAAGATCGGTTCAGATTTAGATATAGCCCCCATACAAATGTCGCTCCCGATTTGACTTTTTGCGCTCTAGAAACGACATATTGTACCCGATTTTCTTCAAAATTGGCACAACATTCTATAATCGAACTAGAAACACCTATGCTGAAAGTGGGTAAGATCGGTTCAGATTTAGATATAGCCCCCATACAAATGTCGCTCCCGATTTGACTTTTTCCGCTCTAGAAACCACATATTGTACCTGATTTTCTTTAAAATTGGAACAACATTTTGTAATCGAACTAGAAACACCTATGCTGAAAGTGGGTAAGATCGGTTCAGATTTAGATATAGCCCCCATACAAATGTTGCTCCCGATTTGACTTTTTCCGCTCTAGAAAGCACATATTGTACCCGATTTTCTTTAAAATTGGCACAACATTTTATTATCGAACTAGGAACACCTATACTAAAAGTGGGTAAGATCGGTTCAGATTTAGATATAGCCCCCATACAAATGTTGCTCCCGATTTGACTTTTTCCGCTCTAGAAACCACAACATTTTATAATCGAACTAGAAACACCTATGCTAAAAGTGGTTAAGATCGGTTCAGATTTAGATATAGCCCCCATACAAATGTCGCTCCCGATTTGACTTTTTGCGCTCTAGAAACGACATATTGTACCCGATTTTCTTCAAAATTGGCACAACATTCTATAATCGAACTAGAAATACCTATGCTGAAAGTGGGTAAGATCGGTTCAGATTTAGATATAGCCCCCATACAAATGTCGCTCCCGATTTGACTTTTTCCGCTCTAGAAACCACATATTGTACCTGATTTTCTTTAAAATTGGAACAACATTTTTTAATCGAACTAGAAACACCTATGCTGAAAGTGGGTAAGATCGGTTCAGATTTAGATATAGCTCCAATACAAATGTCGCTCCCGAATGTTTAAAAGATTTTGGCCAAAGTTTGCATATTTTATTTCACCAATAAACATACATGGTGAAAGCGGGTCACATCGTTACCCCCCATACGAATGTCCTTTCCGATTTAACATTTTTTGCCAAACACATACATGATTCAAAAATCCTCCCCGATTTCACTTTTTTACCGAATTGAATTGTAATGAGATAGAAAGTGGGGTGTATCATATAGTGGCTCCGTCCGTTTTTAGCCTTTCCTTACTTGTTTGGGAGATATATCCATACTTTGGGATATGTCCATACTTTGGTATAACCCAAATGAACCCCATTCTGCCCTATTGCAGCTCTAGAAACTACATTTTACATCGGATCTTCATCAAATTTTGCAGATCATTATATGTTTCAACTAGGAATACCTACCGTGAATGAGAAATATATAGGCGTATATTATGGCACAGGTCTCAAGTGTTGTTACAGGCCCCCTTCAAATGTCCGTCCGATTCATCCTATTACCGCTGTATAATCTGTATTTATCATTGGACCTTGATCAATTTTTCCATATCATGTTATATTTACTTTACTCGGAATATCTGCTGGAAAATTGGATCAATTACTTTATTATTTACCATTTGACTAAAGATGAATTTATAGTAACTGTATAATTTATATGAACTACATAAAATTGCTCCCATGAAAAACCTGGGTTTAGTAATCAATGCGTGGTATATACGCAGGGAGCGGTGTAGGGTATTTTATAGTCGACCCCGCCCTACTTTACCCTTTCCTTACTTGTTTTTTCTGAAATAGTTCAGAGATGGCTAAACCTAGGGACGAAATATTTTGCAAACTATCATCAATCCAATCTTCATTTTTGGGTGGTGATAGCATTAATTTATTTTCGGGACTCATCCTAATGTATTATAGCTGCAATATATTATAGCGGAAATTTTCAGATTTTATTTGATTACCGTACGATAATTTAAAAAAATCGTTACACTTAAACCGAATGATATACGTATGAAACTATAGGTAAAATGGAGGTAATTGACGTTTTTAGTTTTTCATTTCCTAAAAAAATATTAGCAATTTTAATGGTAATTTTGAGAAAATTTTCATAAAATTTGTATGGAATTCCGATTTTAGTTTTTAACCATAGTTAGAAATTGATTAATTATGTAACATATTGGCACCATTGGACGCGGATTTATTCATATCTTATCACTCTTCTTTTAGACTTTCCACTTTAACATCAATTAAAAACCAGAATTATTTATTATATTTAACCCCTATTACACTCATACATTGATCTATTTTTTTGGTATAAATTACAACAGTTTCCTATACATGCCTCCAACCTTTTTTGCTATTCAAAAGCAAACAGAAACAAATTTTCTTTCATCTATATGCCCTAATACACCATTCCTACAAGCATCTCATAGTATGTTTAAGTATAAGTGTTTGAGAATATTTAGTATAGCTAACATAGGATTTGTCATGTCATGCATGATACTATACTTGATTTCGGTTCGTAATTAATTTGAAGTGGTATATTCTCCTGTCTCGAGGTAATTTTGCTTCTGTTTCAACATAAAAAAAAGAAAATAATAGATTTCGAAAATATTCAGAAATCATTAAAATTTACGAAAACAAAAATAACTGATTTCGAAAATATTCAGAAATCATTAAAATTTACCTCGATGGATTCTGTTAACCTTTCTGTTCTAGAAAGCACAAATTAAAAAACTTGATTTTTACGGAACACCCTAATGTACTAGACAAATGACGAACAAACAACACCGTTTTATGTCAATATCAGGCGTTTCGGTTTGTTGATATAGTCATTTTTTCCATTTTCTATGGATTGAAATAATTAAATTAAATCAATATGTAAATTATCCTAATATTTGTTGAAGCTAAATGGAACTACTGACGAAACAATTTTCGAACAATGTTACTTGTTAAAAAGTTGCTTCGACGAAAAATGAGGACAGGAGGGGTTTGTGAACGGTTGCAGTTGGAACGCTACAATTGAAAGTTTTCAATTATACGCTGGACAATTATGAGTTAAACTTTTATTTAGTTTCACGAATATATTTTTGACTCGAATTTATATATATAAATCAATGTGTGTTTGTATGTCTGTATGTTGCGTATAGGACGCCAAACCGGTGGACCGATTCGTCTGAAAATTTTACTGTATCTAACTTCTGGACAGAGGATGGTTCCTGGATATACTAGGTCATGATATGACAAAGGCCGCTGGTACCTCCCACATAAAAAATATTTTTAAACTATCAAAATTACTCATTTTATCTTCCAAAGCATACGAAGTAGAGGAATAGAGAAAAATGAACCCGTGCAACGCCGGGTACAAAATACTAGTTCTTTATAAGTTCAAATCCTAATTTGTTATATGTTTCCCTTTGAATATGTATACTTTTGCGCCATAGTGTTCATGCATTTATGTGCGAGGAAACTGCTACGAATGCATGTGGCGAAATGTTTACTTGGGTTTATGGAAATTTGCATAGGATGGCAGTAGGTAGTAGTACTGCTGTTTCGTACATGTTTTTGTTGTTGTTCAAGTTGTTGCACTTTATGGTCGAAAACAGAAACCAATGGAAAAAAGCCAGAAGAACGAACCACTTTACAACTGGTGGTCAGCAACAGTAGTCGGTGCTTGTGGATGTGCATGTGCATGTTATGTAGGCAGAAATCACCGGAGACCCATATAAAACCGTAACCGAAACCAAATGCCAGCAACCAACTCCACCAGACATTGCAGCAACAATAACTATAAAGACTACAACAACAACAAGAACAATAAATGCCATCACATTTGTAGGACATTGTCCTGCAAATACACAAGTTTTACACAAAAACTCGGTATTATTTGAATCGTTTATAATTTTAAACACAAAAAGGGACACATCGTTTGACAGACATTTATAGAATTTAATAACAATAAAATTGTCACACAATGACCTGTTAGTAGGGGAGAGTGGCATGTGAGTGTGTGTGACCACTCAGGTGGCATTGATGGATGTTAAGATAAACAATGTTAATACAACAGTCAGCCAGGAGTAAAATGCATTTCTTCAAATAAAGTAAACATTTCTGTTCATATTTAATTAGGCAAATGATGGTACGAAAATGAGTTGGGATTGTGTTGACGAACAGATCCTTACATTCATTTCACTTTGGAAAAATCCCTGCTGCACCGTGTTACATTAACATCACTTGTAATGACTTTTTTGTTATCACTCTCCAACCTCATCAATTCAAGTAGCGCTCGATATTAAAGTATTATATTTCACATCGATTACATTTAATGGACATTTTCTATTCAACACTTCAATCTGAAGAGGAAAAAAACAACTACCTTTGAATTCCACAACATTCAAATGAATATTTTATTCAATTTTTATTGGGAATTAACCTTATTAACTTGTTATTGTCGCTCCCCTCTCGTATTCGGCATTAAGTCATTTCTATTCACTCGCAACGTCTCTAAAGGGAATTTTATTTGTATTCCCTTTATTTCGTGGTGGTTCGCTGGCGGTGCAAATACTCGTATTATGCAAATTTTCAAAATGTGTGTGTAAAAGGAAATCATGCCGAGTTGAATTGTGTATAGACGTGGCTGCATTGCGTTTCATTGGCTGGTGGTGGTTTCTGGTGTCAGAAGCTATTTTGAATTAGAATCAAAACAGTTAATTAGGCGGATTTCTTGCAGTGGGGGTCTTGCAAAGCAAATAATTAACATATGCGCTTCATTATCGGCTGGAATCAACCGAAATGGAGGGCAGTAAAATTTGGACACTTTTCTGTTGGTGGAGGTGGTAGGCAATTCTTATGAACACTTCAATAACATTTTCTCGAATTTAAGCATAGAAGTCTGGCAAATAAAAATTTTCCACGAATTACATTTGTTTCGCATAGAGGGGAAATAAAAGGTGGTTGGAAATGTAAAGAAATGTAGAATGAGAAGGAATACAAGGGAATGGTAGAAACGAAGGACATTTTCATGTTGCAAATACTAAATAATTCTAAGAAATTTAATATTACATTACATTCAAGCATTTTTTATTAAATGTTTTTCTTTAAGTCGGGATAACAAGCTGCGATACAAAAACGTTAATAAAAAGTTAATTTTTTACTCAAAATAAAAAAATTATTTTTTAACATTGCGCAGAGGTCAAAAGTCAAAAAATATTTTTTTTAATAAATTTTGATGACAAATGAAAGATAACTATTGAAATAACACCATTTTTTTTAAATATATTTTCTAAAAAAAAATCTAGTTTGCATATATGTATTCTAACAATAAAGGTATTATTTACAACTTCGAAAAAGTAGAAAGCAATGATTTCTGTGTCAACTTTTGGGTTGTAACCTTTAAAAAAACATCCAACATTGATTGGAGTAAAACTATAAGAGCAGTAGCGAGAAGAGGTTGTGACTATATACCAATTAGTAGTCAAAGTTGTCCAAGGGATCACAAGTAAGTACTATTATTCTTAAGTTGCCGTTCTTTGCAATATTTTCATTAGAGCCATTTTATCACAAACTGAGAACTTTTTCGAATGTGGAACCTACACCACAACAAGAAGAAATAATCGCAAAAATAAATAAAAATCGAAAATATTGAAGAACGTCGCAACAAAATATTCAAGATGGATGTATTTTTCTAAATAAGGACAATTTTTAAATCAGAAATAATGCCACATATCAAAATGCCAAATTTTAGAATTTTATGATGGTAAATACAAAATATACATGTCGATTATGCACGCCGACGGATGGCCCTGTTCCGTACCTGTCTTCTATTGCCACTTTTTTCTTCCAAATTTATAAAAAAACCAATTGATGAATACATTATAAAATGTTAGAATTTCAATTATTTTATTTAATTTCAAATCTAAGAATATGTCAGCGCACTTTATTGGTTACTTTTGTTTGTCATTTGCTTATAAATGTCAATTTGACAGCTGTAATGTAATATCGACTTTATGTTGGTAATGCAGTCATCCGACGATTACATAATACAATTTTCCTCACAAAGTGAGTCGAGTGCGGATCGAGTCAATCCGATCCGCAGCAAATCCGTCGGCGTGCATAATCGACATGATAGTGTTTTGTCTGTAAGTTACCACTGTGCATTGTCGCCAACTACAATATAAATATTTGTATCAAAATTTTTTTGTGTTGACATAATAACCATAAATTTGACTTACACTGGATAATTATCCATGTTAAGTCCAATATGTTTAACATAAAATTTGTTTTCATATACACATTGACATTGCTATTGGTGGTAATTAAAAAATATTTGTTTGAAATTTTAACCTTTTATTTAGGTTTTTGTTATCGCAGCTAATCACCCTTATTCCAGTTGTCGTCTTCAACGTCGTCGTCGATTTTGAGTCAACGTCACTTTATATCAACGTCAACGTCAACATCAATTCAATGCTAATTTGGTATTCTGTAACACTATTGGGTCGACGACGACTGTTAATCGATAATTTACACAAAACAAAAAACGCATCTCTAATATTCAGTCAGCTGATTTATGTTGTCTTGTATTTTTGCGGAAAAATATTTTTTATTTCTGATTCAAATTCTGATTCGTGTGATGGAGAAAAGAAATACAATCTAAATTGAAAAGAAAATTTGCAAATTAAATTTGAAAATTAGATAGGAGTCAATGGCAAAAATTATGGAATGTTGGTGCGTGTGTTTTGTTATTTCTTCAAAATGTTCCAACATTACTTTCTTGTCAAGAAAATAACATTTATGCATGCGCTGGAAAACAATCAAATCGACATCAAAATTAGGATGTCTAGCCGGCACTCAGCTGGAGCGATCGCCGCGGAAACGAATTTAACTTGGGACTATGAAAAATGCTGAAAGAATGCTGTATCCAAACCACATTCTACCTCTTGAACATCACATTTATCGCCCAGAGTGACGAATGGACGGTGCCCCTAAAATGCATCAAATATGCTCCAGCGGGCTGAGTGTGAATTGCTTGAATCGTTCTCTCTGGTAGTATTACGCTCGACTGTTGGCGACAATTTTCATCTAAACTTTTCATTTTAACGAAATGTCATGTTGTATGTCTCGACGGACCAAAGACATTTAATTTTTTTGTTATTCCATCCCTGCAAGCAATTGGAAGATTTTCAAAATTGTTGTCAAAATTAATTAATTAAATTTTTTCAAAAGTTTTATCAACATAAATTAATTATTTTTTTTTTCAAAATCGTTATCAAAATAAATAAATTAATTCAATTGTTTCGCGGTTTTTATTTTAAGTTTTTCCATTTCATCCACAATTTTATTTTTTTATCATTTTTGAACACTTAGAGAATTTAAAATGTTCAAGTAGTCACCAAAAACGGCGACGACAAAAATCAGAGTCGCGTCAACACAATATCAACATCACATAACTTACAGAATACCAAATATGCGTCGACGACGATCGATAAATCTCAATATTGACAACGCGAATACCAATTTACAATCGTCGACTCATGACGTCGTCATTTTGTGTCGACGACGACTACTGGAATAAGGGCGAATATTTATTCCAGTTGTCGTCATCGCTTTTGAGTCAACGTCACTTTCTATCAATGTCAACATCAATTCAACGCCAATTTGGTATTATGTAATACTATTGGGATGACGACGACTATTTATCGATAATTTACACAAAACAAAAACACATCTCTAATATTATTTCAGTCAGCTGATTTATGTAGTGTTTGTATCTGGTAGACATTATTGAGTTCTGTAAAAATTAGACAAGGACCCGAAGGATTATTTTGAGATACATATTAACATTAAAAATCAGACAATCTGATATATTTTAGAAATCGGCCCAAAGTTGACTACTTTTCGTATTTTTCGATTTTAAAGAAAATTTAAATTTTTTTATTTGTATTTTTACGTATTTGTTCATAATGCATTTCACGTTTTTTCAGATTTGAAAATTGAAATAAAAAGACAATTTTTTTGCTACTTTGTCGAAGTTTCTCACACGTTTTATGAGATTTTATACTCAAATTTATTTTAATAGAAATTGTGGTTTCATAGCTTTATTATGGCGCCAAAACTGTTCGTAACAAATAAAGTCTGTTATTAATAAATATTTTAAAAAATACCCTTTCATAACTTGGACCAACGTAAATGTTTTTCCTTGGAAAGTACATATTTAGAAAGGTTGAAGGGTTTCCCGTTTTTGCTGGGTAAGTTTGGCCTGATCGAAATTGCACGCTTTGTACATAGGATGTATTTAGTGAAAAAATTCAGATTTTTTAGTCCAAAAACGTGAATTATTAATTTTTTTCTCATTTTGAAAGTAGTACGCGGATAAAAAGACGAGCAAATTTTCTTTATCGTCAAGCTAAATTGTGTGCCAATTGGAGTTCTTTTGCGGACAAATCGAATTAATATATGACGTTGTTTTTTGTTGTAACTCTTACTCAGGTTCGAGACCATTTGTTTTTGTTTTCATAAACAGAGTATAAAAATTTTAAAAAGAAGTGTGTGACATTTATTTGGTTCGGTTTCTAGCAGGGCAGACGATCTTCTCAAGGAACGCTACTCCCCCTTAATAATAAAAACTAATATATGGCGTTGTTTTAATATTCATATTCGAAAATATCAATTGAATTCACTTCAATGGTCTTCAATAATTTGGATTGTGTAATCCATATTTGTGCAAACTCACAAAATATAAATTTATAAAAATTACATTAATAAGACCGTGCGCCAAAAAATTGAAAAAAAATTATGGGTAATGTAAAAGCCCATATAATTCAGAAAGCTGACACAAAACATAATACAACTGCGTACTAAATTTGTTGTCTGGCATTTGTGAAGGATATAATTACTAAAAAAATAATACTTTTCCAGCCAGTCCAGAAAGGCGATATTGAAGAGGGCAATCTAAATTAATTTTTGTGTGCAGCAAAAAAGTTGAAAAAATATCCTTTAATTTATACCAATATCACGTTTCTAGATGAAAAAAAATGTAAATAATTGTTGTAAAAATAATATCACGCCTTTTTAATTAGCAAGGACCTTGAGCCGAACTACAACATAAACAATTGTTGAAAGTTGTCCTTTCAAAAGTGAACTCGACCAGAAAATGAAAAACTGAGTTTGGTGCATACTTTCTGATTTTCATGACCCCAAATTAGTGCCGCACGGTGTTTTAATTAGTTTTAATAGTTAATTGATTTGAACATATTTCATATTTTGTAGTTACCCTATAAAATACAACTCTGATCGCATATGTTTCAAAAAATCTTGATTTTTACTTTAATAACCTTTTTCTTTCAATATTTCAATTATTTATTGAATATTTCAAGCTTGATACAAATCTCCTCAGCAGCTCGCTAGCGACTATATTTGGATAAGCGTGCAGCCTGAAAACATATTCCATATCTTTTTCTTTAAGCATTGGGATGTTGAGGTTCTTATGTACGTTTCCATTTCTGATATATCAAGGGACATCCGTAATCTATCGTGGTTTATATTCAATAAAAATGTCTATATTGAATATAACACATAGAAACAAGTTTTTAGGGACATATTTTTTTTAGTTTGTATTTTTTTGGCCTGTAATCAATATTTTATTTGAACTGGGATATTGTCTGGCTCAATGCCATTTTGCATCTATATTTAATAGAATGTAAATTTATTTACAAATGGCATGGTGACATTATTACTTGGCTGCAGACTACCACGATCATGATTTCGACCATGTCAAAAGTCTTTTCAAGTGATGATTCTCATAAACGAACGAGAAGCACAACTCGCTTGCCGAATTTGCGTTTAAAAAATCGCACCAAGTAATAAAGTACACTTGCCATCTTACAAGTATCTCATTGAGTTCCATATGTAAATATGTGTATATGCAGGTGTAGTTACCCAGCAATACTTCTGCCGTGCAAACGCTCATTTGTTTTAGTTTTTTCGTTTGTATTTTTTAGTCTGTAATCATTTTTTTTTAATATTTACTACATATTTTTTTCGAGCACTCATCCACAAAATTTGTAAAATCTTCATATTTGGTCCGCCTTGATGTTGTTCAATTGCCATTCAATTGTTCATATAGGATATGTAAGTCAATAGTTGACAAATAAGAGCTACCTTGACGGTCAACAGAGTGGAGCTATCTATACATACACCCCCTTTAGTACCCTCTAAACAAAAATAAGACATCCTTGATTAAAGAAAGTGCCTGGAAAGATTGGAAGTTTATGTCCATATATATCGGATGCTTTCTTAAGAGGCTCCGTTTTCTAATTAGATTTTAACTCGAACATTGTCCTGATTCAATAACATTTTGCATCTATATTTTCTTGAATGAAATATGTATTTACAAATTACATTCACTTACTTTGCTGTCCACCTATTATCTTTATCACCTTTAACATGATTTCTGGCCTCGTGACTGTCCTCATCAGAAGGATTTGCTGCATTTGACAATGTCAGAGCTCAAACGAGTCGATTCTTCAACGCGAAGCCATACACATCTTGTTAAATAATCGATTTTTTAAAAGAAACATTTTAAAAATTGTCCATAGAGATCGTGCGACTTAACTCTTTTAGATTATTTTTGCTGACTTTGCGTCATTGAATTTTTGATAATTTGGGCTCCTTGGCAGAAAACATTGTGCGAACGATTACCGAGTCAATATAAGTTTGAAATTATGAAATCTCATCATTTTAATTCAATTTAAAAAACACCCTTCACATAAGGATAAAACGTTCATGGTGAATTCATTCCTTTGAAACGTGGAATGGATTCCACGAGGTTTCCTGTGAACTTGAACATTCACCAAATTCAATTTCGGTATCACAGGTTCTGCCGCAGTGTAGATGTTGGCATGTGAGAGGGCGGTACATACAAATACGCCCTCTCTTAATTGCCACAGTGTGGACAAATCACATATCGAGGTTATTTTTAAATTCGCAGGAATTGCCCAAACGGCTGGCATGTGTCCCCTATTAGTGGAATCGTTTATTATTTTCCCCACCATGAAATCAAATCATAAATTGCGATTTCTATGGAAGCAGTCAGCAATTGGACAAATGGTGTTAAGAATTTGACACTCTCCAGTGGTGTTATGGAACGGAAATCAAACATTTTTCTCCATTACTCTGCGGCGCTGAAGGAGCAGCTCGAAAAGAAAAACTATTTTCTCTTTTTTTAGTTTGCCATTCATTCATTGCCTTCGAGTGTAAATAAGAATAATTGTGGTGTGGGCGGAAGACGTAGGGAAGGTGGGTGGGGGAGGCTTAAGACGAAAAAGTTTGTTTGCAAAACCAGCAAGAAAGGCAAAATAAATAAACAATGCCACAATAAAAAAATGTGGTTGGCCATGGTGTGGATTGGCTGGCTGGGGGCATTGGGGCGGAGTGGCATTACGAATGTAACTTTTATTTTTGTTTTAACGGAAATGAAAGTCAATTATGGGAAAAACTTGAAGGTCATTATAATCGCATAACAACAACAACAACAGCAGCGAGAGCATAGTGGGCTTCAATTTCTGCCATTCCTGTCGGTCGGTTGGTTCTTCTGTGTCGTTTCGTTTCGTTTCCCGACAAAATTAATGGTTGTAACATAAACTTTATTTAATATCGTCGTTGGCCAATATAAACACGAGCATATTTTAAGAGCCAACGCCAACACCAACCAACTCCTAAAAGAAAAACAAACAACCCAAAGTTATACGCACTACTATCATATGCACGTACATACACACATATGTATGTATTTATTTATATGTACAATGCATGTAAGGACTGTCCACACTAAGCAGTAGAATTGCCATTGTTGTGTAAAATAAATTACAAGTTTAGTGGAAATTTGAAAATGCAGCTGCGATCAAAAAAAAAATACCAGCGACGAGATAAAAAATGTCGACAAAGAAAAATATCAGTTTTACTTCGAAAATCTTACAAGTTTTTACGGTGATTGAAAGGTGGTATTGTTCCATTCTTAAAATGGCTTTTATGTCAAAAATGAGACCAGTCAAAAAAATAGCAGCGTTAATAAAAACTAAAAATATTTTGTTTCAATTCACTTTAATTGAAAACTTTTTTGAATAATTACTTAAATAAGGATATTTTCTTGAATTTAACACTTAGTTGTACTGACTTTATTGCTTAATATTGCTACATAACGTCGTTTCTTGCAGTCGATTATGCACCTTTGCGTTATTTCTGACCATGCCTCTATAATTTCGTGTCAAATATCGTTATTGTATTTCAGTATTGCTAGTGAGACCTCATTTTAGTCATCAAACTTAAAATTTTTGATTATATTTAGGTGTGGTGTCTGCCCGAACCATTCTACAACATTGATATTATTGACTTCAAACCACCTTTTTGCAAGTCGGCTGGTGTTTTCGGGATAATTGACCTGCTAGAAGACTCATTTAAATGGCATTCCATATTCTGCATACGTAAGCATAATATTAGGCAGTATTTTGATGTACTGGGCAGAGTCCATAGAAGTTCTGGGCCAATGTATTAACCCAACTCCATGATATGAAAAACAAGCCCAAGCCATTATGCTTGGTCCTCCCTATTTGACAGTTTTGGTACTATACCTGGAGATGTATTCCGTGTTCTGTGGACGTCTTACAAACTGTCGAGGGACTGTCCCACCATAAAAAACAATTTTTGATTCAATGGACCATAAAACGTGCACCCACTTTTTGGTTGGCGACTGCAGGTGTGTTTTTCCGAATTGCAATTTTTTTGTGACATGTCTTTTATTTTTAAGTGGGACTTTTCTCGGACTTCTGGCTTACAGATTATGTTTTCTTAGTATTCTTCGAACATTTTAAACTCTCAAAGATGGACAGACATTTTTTATTTCGGTGGCGGGCGTAAGTGGGTTTTTTGTACTAGACGTTACTATTCGGCGAATGGTTGCAGGTGATATATACAGATTTTTTTGACGTGTTTTTGTTTTTTCTTCTTATAATATCGAATTTCTGATCATTTTAATGGAACACTGGAAAAAATCGAACTTCACTATATGATTTTCCCTGAGATTTCAACCTTTTTATATGAACTCGATTTTGTTCTCCACAATGCTCTCCTCGCCCTACTTATGAAGAAAAATAAAACAATAACATTTCAGAAATAGTGTACATTTCATAATATCTTATTTATAACATCAAATCGAAATGAAAAAATGAGATAAAATTAATGTTTCTTGAAACTTTTGAATACTGCTATTTTTTGACCGGTTCAAAATGTCGAATAATCCAAAAAATGTGAAATTTCTTAAACAATAAAAATCATATCACCAAATAAACAATTATTTTGTGTTTGTAACCTCATAACACAGCATTTAATGCAGTAGTAGCAATAACAAAATTATCACACAAATAAATAAATGAAAATGCATGCTAAGCTGTGGTGCGCTGCTATTATTTTGACCGCAACTGTATGTATGTATTTGGAGAGTTTACTTTTTATTTGTTGTATGCCCCACAAAGGCACAGCGGCTTCATTTGGTTTATTTTGGAACGAACAAAATCATATATTTTGCAATTTATTTTCTACGTGATCGTATTAAACAACAACCCACATTAGGTGAAAGAGATCTAACAAAAAGTACTACAAAAAAATCAAAGAATCCAAGAATTTTCACCACATATTGCATGCTTCGATCTACATATCGCCTTTGTCATTATTTTTTCCTAAAATAATTTTTGAATTTTTAACTAACACCTAACCGTTTAAATCGTTTAAAGTTATTTTAAATTATTTTCGTTCGTCTGAGGCGAACGACCCAAAAATCGATTTATACTTGTATTTTTGGCAAACATTTTCGCCCAGTAGCACTCATACCAACAATTGATTCACAATTTTACGAATGATATGGATAATATATCTGCCCTAAATATGTGAAATCCCGTCGAGCTATTTTTTTGTTAAAACATTTAAGAATTATTTCAAATATTTGTAATAAACAACTTAAGCACAGTTAGAATCATGGCTGTCCGACTGCTCGACTGATTTCGGTTTCGGCGTCATATAGTTTATATTCTTTGGCGATTTAAATTATCATATTTCTTCTAAAATGACACTGTCATCCCTTTCAACGTAGGAAAGATGGACACCTCCAATATGTCCCTTTTGGCACTTTTGAAGTGATTACACAAATTTTGTCTCTTCTCTCCGATTTCGATTAAATACTCCGAATATGTATTTCTATATATCGCGAATACAGCTGCATAAATGAGCATGAGATATAAAGTTTTTTTGTCATAAGATAATTTTTACGAAAAATTAACTTTTTGTGGTACGAGTTGCTAATATATATATTTTTTCTAATTTTAAACAAATTCATCTGGTTATACAAAAATTGCCAAATCTTATTTTTTTTTAATTTTGTCCTTATTTTTTGTACAAAAAATAATAAGAGTGAAAAGTATCTTTAGAAAACCCCGTGTAATTTTCTGACATATGAAGATAGAGAATATTTGTGACAGAATTGTTTCACAAACCCAGATAGAGAAAGTTGAAATAAATAAATGCAATTGCAACCGCGAATTTTGGATTTTTGCAACAAGTGTAGCTTTTTTCACGACTGCAAAAAATCCGCCGGATGATCCGTTAGATAGATCGAGAGAAAATTAAAAAAAAAAAAAAAAAAAACAAAAATGTCACGCATACAAAATCATTTAGCCATATCTCTCGCAAAAATGCAAAAATTGTAAATTGTAAAAAAAATATTCAATATTAATCGAAAATGATCGATCTTCCAAAAAAAAACATGGACGAATTTTAACGCTAGTAATTTTGTTGTATAATTTGGTGTGTAATTTTGCTATCTAAGCGCGAAGAGCTTTATATACAACTTTGGTGATCCCCATTGAATTTTTCCGGAACATATTTTCGTTGAACATATAATAAAGGATCAATTGACCCACACAGAAAGCAACTAAAGGGTTAAGATCTTCCACAAAAATAGTCCTTATAAAATTCCACAATAGAGTGCTGACAATAATAATTCTCTAAGTATTAATTATTTTTATCACTCACTTTGACCAAAAATTAAAACTTTGGTCCATCCACTGTAAAAAGAAACTCAGATCAGCTGGACTATAAGTTTATTCTACAAAAATTATATATTCATCATGCCCTTTCAGAATTCCGTTCCATTCAAAAAGTATGTTGAAAAACGAGATTTATTTTAGTCGGGAACATCCACAAATTTTTTTTTGAAAAAGTAAGTTATTTTAATTATTTATATTGATTATTATTAATTTTGACAGTAATAACGCTTACAATTGTTTTAAAGTAAGAGCAGGAAACACCAAGACGCTCCATAAGTTTCATTTATGGAGCGTCTTACTGACACTATTAGTAGTTAATAAAATTTATTTTATAAAAGTCGAAGGTATATTTGTTGTGTATAAAATAAATAATACAAAATTAAAAAATATATTTTTTAAGATTTTACAATTTTCTATAAAACTAGGTGAATTTCGCCTAAAATTAGAAAGACTATATTTTAGTACCTTATACCACAAATAAGTTATTTTTTTAAATACCTTATGACAGAAGTATTTATTTACAATCCAATGAGTGTGTGATCGTTTCACATGAAATTACTTTACTATAGAATGGTGGTCGGGTTCATACAACAATGTTTTGACATTAGTTATTTGATACCAAGTTATTTGCGTATTGCCATAGCACACAAACTACACATGATTTTTTAGATATTCTATTCGTCAAATGTGATTAATCTTTTTTGCGATATATTTGCTTTCGGATATTAGTAATATATACAATTTACAATAATATTACTAGGGTGGAAACAAGTTGACTGCTGAGACCAATAACAGCTAATGAATAATAATAAGATGATCTGTTTAGTTCGAAGGGAAATTTTGAATAGAATTTTGTAGAATTTCTCGTTTTTGAATAATTCTCGAAACAAATAAATATTCACTTGAGGAACATACATTTAAAACAGAAAAATGTTAATTTACTTGTTCTAATTGCTTCCGTTATCTGCTGCAAAGTAAAGTTCTGCTCTTCATTTTTCGCCATAACATTTATTGTCTTTGGTTGAGACCAGGCAGCAACAAAGTTAAGTCAGTCACACTTTTTCTACTCTCCTCGCCTTCCTTTTCTACTCTATTAGTATTTTTCTTTCAATTGTGCAATCTTATGTTTCGAAGTTTTATTTATTTATCCCGGGACAGTCCTAACTGCACTGACAAGTGTTCATACGCTTTTTACTTTCTTGATGACGGTCGGTAAAAGAGGTCATTTAACTTGTTGTTTGCTGTTGTTTGTTTCTGGCCCGGCCATTATTCTTTGGCCAAATTGTATTAATTGTGTGTGTTGTTGTTATTGCTGTCCTCGTGCCATGTCGCTTTCTTAAAGCTCCTTTAAAGGCGTCATGGAAAAGTGCTTCCTTTTTCGAATATGTTCAATTATTGATTGATTCGAAAGGTTTCCTTTCCTACTGACCGAAGAAGTTCAATAACCTCTTGTTTATGGCATTCCCTTGTAGCTTCCTCAGCTCAACGTCGTTATTGTTCGGGGACGCCATACCACCAGTGGCTAACTGACTGACGTCCACGACATTTGACAAGTTGTGTAACGTTTGCGTTAAATATTTAACAAATGTACAAATTATAAATCAACATGTTAAAAAATTACACGATAATTTTAAGAAGAAGAAAAAAAGAGGTCAGTCAACTTTTACGGAAGAGAGGAAATGCAAAGTATATATGTTTCATGTAAATGTAATTACTTATACATGCGCCAGTGTGTTCCCTGGTGTTTGTACGAAGGTGGATTGATAAGTTTTCAAATCTATACGAAGAACATTATCTTCACAGACTGTCCTTCTGTCCGACAGTCCATATTATATTTGAACTAGATGATATACATCTGAAACTATAAGTGTAATAGAATTAATTGACATTTTTAGGATACAATTTTCACAAATTATTTTTAATACTTAATCGCACCCTCTGAAACTGGTATAAATGCCAAATCAATGAAAAGAATGTACGCTAAAAATACAAGCTTCTATCTACATTAGTTTAGTTTTAACAACCATTTAAAGATATGTCTTTAAAAAAGCTAGATATGAATAAACTAACAGTTGAATCTGACAGTTAAAATTGTACATGTATGTGAAATGGGGACGGAATTTTTGTGGCGACTTCATAAAATATTTCGGGGATATTCGAAGTACGTTGAAAAATATTTATTATTTCATTTTAAATAGGAGTTACTTATTACTTGTCTTCTCACTACCTGATTTTGGTCAGTGATGACGATCATCCGAAGGCTTTGGTTAGAAAAGAAATCATAATCGATATTATTGTAGAAAGGAGAATTGAAATGAAATTGTTACAAAGTATTTAATACTATCAAGAAATATGAAAATTAAGTTAATGACGCTCCAAATTTCTATAAGCATTCGCTTTCATCCAACAAGACATCATCCGACATTTAGTCTGGGTAGCGGTCTATACAAATGGAAAAACTATTTCCTCATTTTTGTAAATAGAGTCAGTAATTTTTCGTCCCATTTTCATCATTTAGGCATCATTCGAAAGGTATTGATTCCTTCTATTTATTTTTCATGACACCTTTCACAAAAAATCAATCTAAAGACCCAATAATACGAAAAATTTTTGGACAAAAATGCAAAATAAAAAAGTACACGGGAAAAACTCTTTAGAGGTGTACTCAAATCAAAAAAATACACAAAAATATTTTTATTTACTCATATAAACTCAAAACGTACTTAAATTAAGTACATTTTTGTACTCAAGTTTAATATAAAATTTAAAAAATTGATGTATACATCAAGTGCAAGACCACTGTTTAATTGTCTAGATCGAAATGTGCTGCAATTTTAAAAAGGGAGCTTGTTCACGACATTTGATGGACAAAATATTCCCTTATTGTTGACGAATCAACAAAATAATTAATGTTTTTTGTTTTGGTTGAATTCTTTGAAATAAAAATAACTTTTTTATATAGGGATTTTGGGATTTTTCATTACCATTTTTGGGACAAGGAAAAAATCATCAGGCAAGCCTGGGCCTAATGGAAAAAATATCTTGACGAATTACGAATTACCACAAACATAGAGCAGAGGTATTTTCCAAATTATTCTTAAAATTTTAAATCCCTCAACCCTATAAAGTTGACCACCTAAGCCATATCAAGTTTTGAAATAATTGCGAAAAGTACAATTAAAACCGAATGCACAGATATTTTATAAATCTTTATTTTTATATGAAGTGTAGGGGAAAAGTTTTCAAGCTACCCTCGTTTTATTGTGGGAACGTGTTACTGGCATATGTATGATACACCCACTTTTTGCCAAGTAGAGCTCATCGAAGCTAATTATAAACCTGTAATTAGTGGATATATTTTGAATGAAATATAACTATGTCTCACCTATTACTACTTTTCCTTAATTTTACGGAAATTATAAGCAATTAGAAATATTTGTAAACGTAACATTACTGAAGCCGTAACAAATGTGTATATCATTTGTTGAGATGTCATGTAGTGTAATTGACAATATAGCCGATCTTTTTAATTGATGATTATGTCTTAAATAATTCTCAACCAATAATCGCGGACTTTTGAAAACCTTGGATTGTAATTCATTGATAATAATTTTTGAACCGCTTTGGAATGAATTTGCAGCCTTCAATTAAACTCAGTCATATTTACGAACAACACATAGTATTAGTAGATCCATTTCTATAATATAGATCCATTTCCCTATTTCTATTCTTTTTTCTCTCATTACAGATTAAACTTGACAATATGAGCGACAGTTTAACGGATGAAACGACAGACGTTGATAAACCGGAAACAACTGCAAACGAAAAGGCCATTTTAAACATAACTGAGACCAAACCTGTCGAACAATCTGTAAAGGAACACAACGCAACAGAAGATGAAGATACCGGCAATAAGGAGGAACGAATTAGTCAAAATGTTGGTAATGTGGAAAGCGTAATAGAAAATACAGATGTTAAGGCAGCGGAAGATGCAACTACTCATGACAAGACTCAAGACCAAGTAGAAAATGTAGCAACAGTGATAGCAGCCAAGATAACGGAGGAAGAAACTATTCCAGATAGCAATAAGGTTGAACAGATAACACCCCAAAATACTGATAATAAAGAAGGTGTAACAGGCGGCCATGACGACGAAGAGGTGAAATGCCAACTTATTGATAATGTCGAATGTGAAAAAATAGTTGTCAAGATAACCACTCCTGATAAAGGTGAACATATTGATACTGCGGAAAGGGTAACAGAAAATACAGTAACCAATAATGTGGAAGATAAAACTACGCTTGGCGACACTACAGATGCAAAAACAATCCCCCAAAATATTGATAATGTGAAAGTCAAGGTATCGGCAGAGGAAAATACTCCTGACAGCAATACAAAAGAAAAGATAACACCCCATAATCTAGAAGATGTAACAGGCAACGATAAAGGTAAATGTGAAGTAGAAAGTGTAATACTTACCAAGATAACGGAAGGTGAAACACTTGATAACTCTAAAGTAGAAAGTGCTACCGAAACAGATGCCAAGACATTGGAAGAGGCGAACACTCTTGGAAACAACAAAGTTGAGAATGAATCATGCCAAAAGAATGATACTATAGAAATTGTTGCAGAAAAGACAAAGGAAGAGAAAACTATTCCAGGGGAAGTTTTACCATCAAGTACAACGAAAAAAGATGTCGCGGATTCCATTAAACCCGAGGAAGACGAACAAGTAATAATTAAAATCTCACAATCAATTCAAAATACACAAGAAAACGCACCAAAACAACAATCCCCTGAGCTCGACGCACTGTCAATTAAATCTAAAGACAAAACGTCAGCCAAAAACTCAGAATCATCATCCACAGCCCCATCCAAAGATGATCATGCCGAGCATGTGACATACACCGAAGATGGCAGTGCCATTTATACGGATCCCCAAACTAAATACCAATACAAATGGTGTACGAAAAGTAACAATTGGACACCAATTGAAGCACAATCAACCTCATCTTCCTCGGATCCATATGAAAATGAACATTACAAGTGGTGTCAGGCAACACAAAAATGGATACCCAAACAAACACAAGCACAAGTAACCGAAACCGAACATTATAAATGGGATGCCGAGAAGCAACAGTGGATACCAAAGGTAAAGGTTGCTGCTGAGCAAGCCCAGAGCACAGATATTGTCTATGACATCGACGAGGATGGCCAGCGTATATACACCGATAAAGATGGCACCGTCTTCTTTTGGGATGTGGAGAAAAGTGCCTGGTTTCCCAAGATCGATGATGACTTTATGGCTCGTTATCAAATGAGCTATGGTTTCATAGACAACACTAGTGCAGCGGAGAATGAAAAGAAGAAACTTGAACTAGAGGCTGCTGTGCTCAAGGAGAAAGAGTTGCAACAAATGACCGAGGAGGCTAAAAGTAACGACGAAGCTTCCAAAGCTGCTGGTGGGGCAGCAAAACGCAAAGCACCGCAAGAACCACCCAGTAAGTAAAACGTCGTTGTTCTTGTGACTGCCCTGACCTCACCTCTGCTTATTGCTTTTTTTCCTTAGAATGGTTTGAAATTGATCCGGAGCGCAATACCAAAGTATATGTTTCGAATTTACCATTGGACATAACATTGGATGAATTCACCGAAGT
Source organism: Polietes domitor (assembly GCA_947397865.1). Taxonomy (NCBI): domain Eukaryota; kingdom Metazoa; phylum Arthropoda; class Insecta; order Diptera; family Muscidae; genus Polietes; species Polietes domitor. The sequence continues at coordinate 6,514,007 of OX377621.1, read as the reverse complement.
CATGGGCAAATGCGGCATGATTATGCGTGATCCCCAGACGCAAAAATTCAAACTGAAACTCTACACTGAAGCTGATGGCCAAATAAAGGGCGATGGTTTATGCGATTACATCAAGGTAAGTTCCATGGCTTTTCTATTTCACAATAAACGCTTGAGACTCACGCCGTCAATATGTAGTTTTCCTACACGCATAAACCATTGTAGTCGCATAACACATTCACGTTGGAGTTCGTGCATGAAACCATATATGATGTCTTCATTAGAAAAGTGCTTAATAACAGGGTGTAGTTTAGATGCGTTGTGATTGTTTTTAATTTGAAAGGATTCACATTAATATAGAATAATATTTATAGAGAACTGAATATATGTTTGTATTTGTCTATTTTCTATATTGAATACGGCATGAATCAGGGATGTGACTCTACAGATCAGATGAATATGCTCCAAAGCATATTCACAATCTTTCGAAGTCATTTCGGTTAACATTTTTATTAAATTATCCTATTATTAAATTGTTTGCTAATATATGTATGTTTGTATTAGTCTATTTTCTATATTCAATTTTATTATACTCACACTCTACAGAGTAGAGGGACAGAAAAAAGGTGTAACGCATTGAAAGAGTGATTTAAGACCCTAAACATGTTTGGATCAAATCCGTTTTATAATAGTTTGAACTGTTTGAACCATGTCCGTCCGTCCGTCTGACTGGCTGGTGTACACGATAACTCTCGAAAGGAGTTAAGGAATCGATTCAAACTTTACACATGGTAATATTTTCCCCATACTTAGTTTAAGTTAGAAGATGGGCGAAATTGCCATGCCTCTTCTGGTACCCTCCACACAAATGGCCCATATTAAACGAAAACCAATGAGACTTCGACATGGATATTCGGAACTAGCTATATTTTGGTATATGACAAAGTTTTTAAAGCACTTTAAGCGTGCAACATATGGCCCTTCTAGTACCTCCCACATAAATGCTTATACCGGTGACAGATATCAATTAAAACTTCATATTTGATCATGTTTTTACAATTATTTACAAATGTGGAAGCTCTGTCCAATTGCCACAAACTTCTAGTAACTCACACACATAATCCGGCGCTAAGTAAAATTAAGTTCTTCCATACCCATGTTCTCTGAGAGTGGGAGTATATATAAGTCGGTTTAACCGACTGAAACCTACTTACTTGTTTTATGAATTCTTAGAGTGTTTACCCTAATCTCTTCTTAACATACTATTTGACCTGGTTTTACGTATTTTGTGATGGATTGAAAACAACATTATAATTAAGGAATTTTAGTTAATTAATTTGATTGACGGATGTAACGCCCTTCGTTTGATTTTTCTAACGTTTATAATGATTGCATAAATTATATATGACCCAAATTATTCACTGCGAAATATGAGATGTTTTCTGGCTTAATGAATTGTGATTAAATTAACTGAAAGAAATATAAGAAGCTAAAAGGAAAATGTATCGAATGTATTATTGTATTATTAAGCAATAAATCTGTGAACGAACTCTGCGATTGATAAATCGAACCTTTAGGAATATTGCGGCAGCTGGTTGTAAATTATACCAAGTTGACGACTTCAATCATGCATTCATAAAGGAAAATAATAATTAATATCTTCTTTGAGATTAAGCTATGGGATTAGAAAATAAAGTCACACTAGTTGTTGTGAATGAAACAGTTTAAGCTGTTCGTGGAGCCTTCGAGAGAAATATTCTTATTATGATACGAGTATATGGGCATGTCTAAGTTTTCGAAAGTGTTAGGATGGTATGAATAATAGTTTTTGAAATGTGCATCGACTTCGGCTACACTTAAAAATGACTCTGGCAAATTTTATTGAGAACGGCCAACAATTGGAAACTTTAATTTTATAATAATGTTTTGATGGTCAAAGGAAGCAGGGCAAATCAACTTGTCCATTTATTTATTTCAAAGAGCAAGGTATGTGAGACTGCTCTCAAATAACAATATGAGCAATTTTTTCAAAATTATAACAATCAAAATAATATTTTCAAAAATTAAATAAAAATCAGCATCTATGCTTGTGATCTCATTCTTATGGGGTGGTAGTGTCAGAAACCATTGGAAATGTACTGGAAATTGAGTTTGGAATTGAATGATATTGTTTTTCCATCAATTAACTACCTACTGTTCTTGACCATAAAGCAATAACATATAGAAAATAGAAGATATACCCAACCATCTTGTCATACCTTCTGGAAAGGTTCACAGCGTAATTGTATACATTTTGAACTGGGATGATATCTTATTATGTTCTTGTAAATATTCCCAGTATATTCAGTATTACAAAGCAATGTTAACAGAGCTATATTCTGATATTCCTATTACGGTCTCAAAATTGAACAAATAATATATAGGCCTTTCTTTTTATACCCTCACTCTACAGAGTAGGGTGACAGAAAAAAGTGTAACGCATTGATGGAGTGAAACTCCCACACAAAGTTGTATAAACTTTAATTATAATAATTAGAATAACTTTAAACCTAAAAAATATTTACGCTTTAGCCACACTCCTTCTTGTACCTACCACACAATCTATCTATCCTAGGTACTATTAAATCCTTCATAACTTATATACTGGTGCATGGGACTTGATCATGTTTTTACACTTATTTTATAAATGTAGAAAAGTGATACGAACCTCCCAGTACCTTTCACACAATTTATCCTGCTCTACTTTAAATTCAATTCCTTATAATTTCCGTATATATGTTCTCTGAGAGTGAGGGTATATATAAGTCGGTTTAGTCGACTTAAGCTTACTTACTTGTTATTTTCTTAACATATCACTGTGATAGGCGTATTTTCACAATGACGTTGCTATTAGTAGGCACCGGAGAATGCGAGTGGAAATTTTTCTCTTTGCATGTTAGATTTTAAGCAACCTCAGTATAACAGCGATGTTAACTGAAATATTTGATGTGAATAATTGATAAAAACCTTCTATTTTTGGATGTTGTAACAAACAAAAACAACTTATTTTGGCAATAATGATGAGAAATTTCGCCTTTCAAGATGTATAAACTCTATTTCCCAACTTTATATTAAGCTGGTAGATAAATATATGAGTGATGTCATTAAACATCTGATTGTTTGTTGTTTATACCATCATATTGTCATTGAGTTTATATCACAACATTCAGTTCTCGGTGAAAGGACCATTGATATCGTGAACTGCACTCTATGGTATCATGTATACTGCTATTTTGTCTGCTAATATAGACGAGAATCGGTGCGGAAGAATTTGGTTTCTATAAATTGTTTTTAGGCTTTCAAAAAGGGAAATTAACAAATCCTGTGTCAAGTCCCTTGTATAGCGTCATATAAAATTTTAAATTAGAACCGGTTATTAAAATTTTTGTCATTTAATAATGGAACACAATATCATTCATATGACTACCGCGACTGGTTCGGCAATTCCTCATACGATCAACTCCAAACAGTGACTCGTTGTGGATGCATTGGCTTCTCAATAGACACGTGTGGTTTCTCTGAACCCCATATGCGGCAATATTGCTTATTGACATAGCCTCAGAAATGAAAATGAGCTTCAAGAAAATTTTCCACGTAAATTTCTTACAGTTCGCGTTAAAGACTCACTACATTGGAAGTAAGTTTTTAACATTTCCCAATTTTGTTCGAGCGTCTCATTTTGCAAATGTCAAACATAGTTCAAATATAAAATGTTAAATGACCCACACTATAGTTAGGAACCGGTATTAGTTCTAACTCTAATGTAAGAAGGGGTTCGTTTACTTTTACATCATTGGAAGTGTGGTTTTGTTCTACAAGTCTTAGAACCTATCTTAAAGGACGTGGTTTATGACTTTGTGTCAATTTTGATCAAGGCACTAACGGATATTATTCTTGCTTTCTCAGATATTATTCTTTCTCCTTAGACTAATATCTGAGAAAATGTCGATATTTTGAGAGATTAACCAACCAATTTTCTCAAATTCGCATCTAGTTTTACTAATATCCGATAATATTGATCGGACAGCCAGAATTTTTTCCATCTTCCTTTTTTGAGAAATAAAACACCATTTTATATTTGTTTTTTTTTTCGGTTCTTTTATTTTTATCGCTTTTTTGTTTGTTACTTAATTGATATATTTTTAAAATTATTATTTTTTGACTATTTCGATATTATCCGTTTTATATTGTATTTCATTAAGGTTAGTGTAGATTTGTTGTTGGTTTATACGCGTTTTGTTTTTTGCTTTAATTTTAAATTAAAAATATCATTGATTTAACATTTAATACATTATTTTGCTGTGTTGCATGTAAAAAAGAAGGCCAAACAATTAAAAAATAACATTTAAAGAAAAATAACTTACATTTTGAGGTAATTAAAAAATCGTGTTACACTTTTATATAAAAAAAACATCTTTAAAGCTTAAATTTAACAGTAACTTTCTGGTTTTAAATACACACAATAAAATATTTATATAAAAATGGGATTTCATGGGTTAAAACAAATGTATATAAAAACATATTTTAAATAATTAAGATTAGATTGTTTAACAATTACTTGTTTTGTTTTTGTTTAATCATAAAAAATTGTTTGTGCAGTTGTTGGGTTTTTTCTCTTTCATTTCTCATTTAGACTTAGAATTATTTATTTTATTTTATTTTTCATATATGGCTACTTTAGAGTTCTTTTAGAGCAGTGCTTTTAGAAAAAACTTAAGTTTTAAGAGCTTTTTAAGTATTTTACGTTTTAATATTCGTTTTGTTTTTTGTTTGTTTGTTTCTATTTAAAAAATGATACTGTACTTTTTCTATTTTGTTTGGTAAATATTCAGAATTATGATTAAGTGTGCAAAGCCTCGAAATATCTCAAGAGGATGGAGTAAAAGTAATGGAATTTCGTGGTGTTACAAGAAGGCTTTTAAACCATCTCTGAACATCCATCCAGCGGGGGTGGGGTTCTAAGATAATTATGAAGTATTTCGGTTCGAAGTCGGCCGCCCATCTTAATCATAGCTCTGATATGTAGTCGTTGCAATGTGGTGGGGGTGGGAGTGGGAGTGGGGGTAGGGGTTTAGTGGGGAGTGTGTGTTGTGTGGGGTGGGGTGGGGTAGTACTTTTTAAAACTATTCAAAATGGTGCATTGCATGTTTCATCTTCGTTAAGGATATGTATGTATGTACATTTCATGTGTTTCGAACAAAATATCTTTGAAATATTTTCTCACATAAGTATTTTGGCATTTGACTTTTGATTGTTGGTGTTAAAAACCGGGTTTCTTTCTTTCTGTCCAAAATTAAGTGCTAAAAATTGTTTTTTCTCTCCTTTTAATCAATTTGTTAATACTATAGTGCACTTAAATGGGGGTGTGGCGTGTTTCCAACATAACGAAAAGAAGAAAAATCAACCAATTTCGTTTACAAAACTGAGTATATTCATCCTTTTTAGAATTTGTTAAAACTAATTTTTAAAATTTTGTTTTCTTATCCAAATTTTTTAAATAAAACTAAAAATAATAAAAAATGATGTTTTCAGCTCTCTTATTTGGTGACAACAAGAGAGTGAACAAATGTTCTCTTTTCTACGGCTGTAGCTTTCGAGAGAGAGTGGAAGTGTGAAAGCTTGCATTGTGCTTATTCTTAGGGTCGAGTTGTTCGAATGTTCGAAGGAGTGTTTTAAGCCGCATTGGTCGCTTTACCCTCTCTTGCCAGTTTTTCTCGTTGTTGCTTCTCCTTCCTTCTCTGTTTGCGTTTCTCCAGGAACTCTTTGCGCAATTCCGGCGACAGGGAGGCCAGACGATTCTTGATGTTGTTCGCTACCTCGCTCTTCGATTCTTCTTGGCGAGCTTCTTCGTGGCGTTTGGCGTTTTCAAGCTTGGCGAGGCGCTCTCTTTCCACCTTTTCTTCCTGGTGTTTTCGTTCCTCCTCTTTGGCTTTGGCCTCCTCCTCGGCTCTTCTTGATTCCTGTTCATCTCGTAATCTGCGCTGTTTGTCGGCCTCTTCCAATTCGTACTTGATGCGTGCCTCTTCCTCTTCGATGCGTCTTTGCTCTTCTTCCAAACGTTTGATTTCTTCCTCACGTTTGCGCTGAATTTCGGCACGTTTCATTTGTTCCTCTCGGAGGCGTGCCAATTCTTGTTCTTCAACTCGTCGTTCTTCCTCCAGACGTTGCAGCCTTAAACGTTCCTCTTCTTCGTCCAAACGTTTCTTCTGTTCCGCCAGCCTTTGTTTCTCGGCTTCTTCGATTATGCGACGATTTTCTTCATCTTGCTGGCGTTTGCGTTCTTGTTCTTCGGCTACTTGTCTGGCTCTATCATCTTCGACTTGCTTCAGACGTTCTTCGTATTCCTTGCGTCTTCTCTCCTCCAGTTGTTTGCGTTCTTCTTCTTGTTTTCGCTCCTCTTCCATTTTTTGTTCGTACTCCTGTCGGCGAATTTCCTCCGCCTTGGCTCTATCTTGTTCTTCTTGTGCGCGCATTTTTTCCAAATAAGCCTGTCGCTTTCTCTCCTCATCTTCATCTTCTTGGCGTTTTCTTTCTTCTTCCTCCTTTTGCTTTTTCAATTCTTCAATTTCTGCCAGCTTGTATTGTTGCTGCTGCTCTTGCAATTGTTTCTCCCGTTGCTGTCTCTGGCGAGCGGCTTCGTTTTCTCTCTGCCTGAGTTCATCCAAGTCTCTTTGCTGTTGTTGTTGCTGCAGCTGCTGCTGCTGTTGCAATTGTCTCTGTCTCATCTTTTCCTCCTTTATTCTGCGCCTTTCCTCACGTTGTTTCTTCAGGCGTTCTTGTTTTTCGCGACGCATCTTCTCTTGTCTCTCCTTCTTTCGCTCCAAACGTCTTAGCTCTTTCTCTCTTTGTCGGCGCAATTTACGATCCATTTGGGTGAGGCTGTTGTGGTTCTTTCTCTTCTCGACGTTGTCTGCCGAAGACGAAGTGTTCATGTCATGCGGAGCGATAATTTCATTGTCGTTGGTATTCACGGTGTATGGCGAGAGAGTGGTCGTACGGAATCGTGGATGCTTCGTGGGATTGTAGTGTTGTTGTTGTTGGGGTTGAATCTCGTTGGGATGTGTGCTTGGTTGGGGTTGGTAGTTGACATCATTTTCTCCGGGCTGATTGGTTGGCTGTGCTGGACGTTGGGGACGTGGGCGACGACGGCGGTTTTGATTGCCGGGACGTGTGTTGACATCCATTGCTTCGTTGCTGCCATCGGCAATGACACGGCGATTGTATCTGGAAGGAAAGAGCAACAAGTGTTTGTGAATTTTATCATTTTAATTGGAAGAGAGGCAGGGAATTTGATATATTGTAAATTTCGATTGCATGCTTGCTTCTAACGCTTTCAAATAAATAATAATTGCTTATAAATAATTTAAATCAAATATAAAAATATTAAAAAATACCCCCCCCCCCCACTTTAAGGTCGAATCTGTTGACTTGGCTTTAAAGATTCTCGACGAATATGATCTGAGGGGCCATAAAATACGCGTGCAGCAGGCCCAATTCCAAATGAGAGGTGAATACAACCCAGCTCTTAAGCCCAAAAGGAAAAAGAAGGACAAAGAGAAATTGGCCAAAATCAAAGAGAAGTAAGTCCAGTCCTGTGAAATACAAACGTCTATTTAAGTTGCTCTCTTCTTCTCTCCTCTCTCTCTCTCAGACTTTTTGATTGGCGTCCTGAGAAAATGCGCGGCGAGAGATCGAAACATGAGAAAACCGTTATTATTAAAAATCTCTTCCATCCTGAACTATTTGAAAAGGAAGTACAACTGATATTGGACTATCAAAATGATCTGAGGGAGGAGTGCAGTAAATGTGGCACTGTGCGCAAAGTTGTGGTGTACGATGTAAGTCCAGACGCTGTGGAATTTTGATGATTATAAATAATAATTTTTGTTATACAGCGACACTCAGAGGGAGTGGCCCAGATAAATATGGCTTCGCCGGAAGAAGCCGATCTGGTTATACAAATGATGCAAGGACGCTTCTTTGGTAAACGCCAGTTAACAGCCGAGCATTGGGATGGAAAAACCAAATACAAGTAGGTTTTACTCAAAATTTAATTTTATTTAATAATTATTGCGATTTTTTTCTTCCAGAATCGAAGAGACGGAGGAGGAAATACAAAAACGTCTAAATAAGTGGGATAAATATTTGGAAACGGATGCACATAAATCTGAAGTTAAACCGTTGGCGGACCAGGAGAAAGCCAACGTTGATGACTGCGAAAAGGACGCGAGTAGTGATGTCTGTGAAAAGTCTGAAGCAGTAGATAAGGCCTCATAAAAGGTAGCTCTGGACATGACATTCTAAGCATGTCAATGGAATTCTTAAAGTAAAACAACAGTCCAGAACTGTTAAATTTTATTTTTTTGTCGGATCAGTTTGAATGCATTAAACCAATTCTATAATAAAAGAAATACCTCTTGAACTGAATTTCAAATTGTTTGTTTGTTTTTTTATAGTATCACAAAGAGGAAAATATAATAATTTGTATGGATTTTTAAAAAGAGAAGTAATGATTTCAAATTATTTGTGGCGTCCCTTTTTTATTTTTTGAACAGTTTTTTCGTTTGTTTTATTTTGGTCTGTAATCAATATTTGATTTGAACTGGTCGCTGTGAAGCCACCTGAGTAAACCTTTGCAGCCAAGTAATAAATATTTTAATAAATAAATTGGCATTCTATAAAATATAGATACAAAATGGTCTTGAGCCAGGAGAATATCCCAGTTCAAATCAATTTTAAACTTTAAATTATTAAAATTAGTTAAATAAGTTATATTTTAGGGATTTTCCACTTACCTTCCTTTTCCTTTACGATCGATCACTTCCAATATAACCTCATTGGCCATTTGATTGGGATAGGTGGCATTCCAACGATGGTAGACCTTGTGGCGATTCTTTTCGCTAACCTTCGGCATTTTGTGCTGGCATATGAAACGATGTTTATCCACACAAGTACGTGATGACCATCTAAATGAAACAATTGCGAAGAAAAAATATTGCACAAATGATTAATTTCAACACCACCCACCAACAACAACAAGAAGAACAGCAACAATAACATTAAATAAAATTGAATGCAAATATCGTCGGGTCTAATTAATTAGCTGCAGCAGCAGCAGCAGTACTGCAGTGTGTGTTCGTTTAATTTATTGTCATTACAGGGGAATTACTCACATCGCGTCCGATGTGCAGAGGCAAACTTTCCATTTGGAAAAATCAAAAGTCAGTGCAGTGCTTTACGCCTGTCAATTAAGAAATCCACCTACTTTTGTAATATCATTTGGCATGAGCACGCTTTCCGCCTGCTTTGCGAAAAATGTACAGTAGGGTGTACCGTAAATTTTAATATTTTATATTTTACTCAAAAGATGAGCTTTTTACGGGGGAATTAGACAAACTTTTTTAAAAATAAGAACTATTACACTGTCCGACAGTCCATATTACACTTGGACCAGGTGATATACGTCTGAAACTATAGGTGAAATGGAATTAATTGGAGTTTTTAGTTTTTCATTTCCTCATCCTGTTGTCCCTTAAAAGGACTACAAATGATACAATTTCTCAAAAATTATTTATGATACTTATTCTCACCCTATGCTAGCGACATAAATGTTATATTAAAGAAGAGAACCTCTGCTAAAAATACATAAAATTTTAAGCTTCTATCTGCCTTAGTTTAGCATAAAAAAACTTTTCAAGTTTTCTCTAAATATTCTAAAATATGTATAAAGTAAGGTGTAAACTTGAAATGGCTATTAATGCTGAACTAATACGTATAGAAGTATTATATTTGAAGTATTTTTAAAAGATTTTCTCCTCTTTAATTTGACACTAATACCGTTATCGTAGGGTGCGAATAATTATTTAAAATAATTTTTGAAAGAATTGTAACAGAATGATGAAATCAAAAACTAAAAACGCCAATTAACTCTATTTGACCTATAGTTTCATACGTTTATCATCCGGTTCAAGTGTAACGATTTTTTTTAAATTGCCGTACGGTGTAATTGGGACTTTCAAGAGTGCAAATATTCTCTAAGCAATTTGTTGAAATATTATTCTATCAAAAATATTTTTCTGGACAATTATTTTCAACTTTATACAATTATACAATCAACTGTGGATTGGGTGCATTTAGTGGGAAAATGTTGTTAGGGACACTCTAGTGTCCCGTACATGCAGATAATATTGCAAAATCAATGCACATACTGTTTTTGATTGTGTGTTTACATTAAATAAATTATTCTACCCAAGTACACAGGCCTGCACCAGAATATGATCACGAAATTTGCCTACTAGTTGAAATTTTGCCAAAATATAGGTTATTTATCATTATGTTTTCAACATTGTTTGAAATGTATACAGGCCGATAGTGATACGTGATAGACATTCTTAATGTTAGGGTGGAATGTGGTGATTAATCGCCAATATTTTGAAATGTTTACCCCATATTTTGGGAAAAAATAAAGGAACTGAGATTTTTAAATTAAATTATTGGCAATAATGGTAAAGGTTTCATGATAACATTTTTTAAACATGGAAGTTTTTTAATTGAGCTACAGCGTCACACTTTCGTTTAGAAATTTGATTTTTTTCCATCTCGAGGATTAGAACAATCTAAAAGTGAGATTTTTAATAACAATTATGACCGCATCAAAATACAGATGAACTTTCGGAACGTCTGCTGCTGCCACAGATTGAGTCCGCAAATGTTAGTATTACAGTCTGGGCTTAGATTCAGTCTTTAAATTTTTGTATAATTTGTTTTCATATTTACCTGTATTTCATTTGGGGATCAAAGACGGCACAATGATTTTCCAATGGTTGTCTAGAAATAGAATACAATTAATGTTATATGTATGGCAAACATAATAAAAATATTTATGCAAATAATGTGTAGATAATAATAACACCGTTCGACAATTTTTTAAAAAAGTCGTTACACTTGAACCGGATGATATACGTAAGAAACTATAGGTTCAATTGAGACAATTGCCGTTTTTAGTTTTTCATTTCCTCATTTAATTAATATTTTAATTATTTTATATACTTATTCACACAATATAATAACGGTATTAGTGCCAATTCAAAACACTTCAAATCGCATGCTTCCATCTGTATTAGTTTAACGTTAACAAGCGTTTCAAATTTCCCCAATTTAGTTTATTCATATTTTACTTATTAGAGGGAAATCTTGAAATGGTTGTTAATGCTAAACTAATGCAGATAGAAGCTAGCTAATTGAAGTATTTTTAGCACACATTGTCTTCTTTAATTTGGCATATATACCGATATCATAGGTTGCGAATAAGTACTAAAAATAATTTTTGATAAATTCTATCCTTTTAAGGCGCAACAGGATGAGGAAATGAAAAACGCCAGTTAATAATAATAGTTTCAGACGTATATCATCTGGTTCAAATGTAATATGGAATGTCGGACAGTATAATAATTTGCAAGTAAGAATATCTGATGTTATGGATAAGAAAATATAAAGAGACCTATTAAATCCGTTCCATAGATTAAATAATATCACAACCCACATATTTTTGATCGAACGCACATACAACTCACAAAAAAAGAGTTGTGGTATTTCGAATTATAATTGTCTTGGCTATAAGAAAGTAAGCCTTCTTTTCTCGGCCTTAGGCCAGCCTTTTCAATATTTGTCAACTAAAATCGACGACGGGTTTGAAACAAGGAAAACACAATACGATTTCATTACACCAATTCGTAAGGGGATTGGTTCTCAATTCCGATGAGTGAGTAATTTAGAACCACTTTATACTTTTTTACTTGAAACATCCCTGTATGTCATTATGTATGGACCGGGGAGACGACTGTCACACAGATACAACCATATTATGATTGGGATTATGGTTAGCGTAATCATAATATGATCATTAGGACTATTTCATGTTTAGCTACAACTATGTTATGATTACCTACAATCATAATGTTCAACCATAGTATGATGCCCTTCAATTGTCATAGCAGTAGACAATCATATGTTCTTCTTTGTCCTGGGTTATTTTTCCTTTGAAGGCATTGGTCGATTGCCATACACCTCCGACTTCAGAAAACCCCTAAAGACAAAGTTTAGCTGCGCTAAATCACACAGTCTTGGTCAATTCACGTTGCGTTTGACGTCTTAACGTTTTAGAAGAAGTAGAGACCAGTGATGCTTTCAGCTCTACATCAAACCGGAACTTTTTGTGGATGTGGATGCCACCTGGTGAACCTTGTGTTTATTGGCGTCATCCTACATACGACAATTTTGCTTGTTAACATGGCCCCTCGTCACTAATGATAATTATTCGTCGAAAAGTGGCGCCCAACGTTTGCTCTAACGAATACTCATTTTGCAAAATAAAGATTTATTCTTTGGACGTGCTGCTCAATCGTGTAACTTCACATGATGATTTCAGATTTGTGACTGAATACTAAATAACCGATTTAACAGAAGCCGCAACAGACTATCAATATCGACCCGCAGAGTGGGTATACAAAGTAAACTTCTTGGTAGTAGCGCTGAAACAAAATTCAGGGAATTATTATATAGGCTGGGCCATGTAACATTTTATATTTGAACTACCGATTACTTTGACTTTGGCATTCATTCATTTTTATTTTTAGGTTCATGTTTGACATTTGAAAAATGGGACGAACAAAATTGGAAAATATTAAAAGCGTACTTCTAAAATATTGAGGCTTTAACGACAACTGTAAGAAATGTACGTGGAGAAATTTCGTATTTTCTGATGAAGCTCATTCTCATCTAGGTGGCTATGTCAATAAGACAAATTGCAGCATATGGGGGTCAGAGAACCCACACGTGACTATTGAGAAGCCAATTCATCCACAACGAGTCACTGTTTGGTGTGGATTTTGGGTTGTACTGAAAAATAAAGTTGATCGGATGAGGTACTGGCGAATCAGTCGTGGTAGTCATATGAATGATATTGTGTTCCATTGTTAAATGACAAAGTTTCAAGCCGATTCTAATTTAAACTTTTAAATGTCTCATCCTATACTTAACAAAAATCATTTAAACGTAATTCAACATAATTTTGAATTTCATCTTCAAAATATGATATTTTCCTTCTTTTTGTCGAATAATAATTTCCACATCATACCAATCGGTCTTCGTTCTCCTTTCTACTTACTGTGGCTGCTTTGCAATGAAATCGTTGTAGGTCAAATTACGTCCACTAATGCTCCATTGCCACATTTTATTGATCCAATCATAGGTGGCGCCAATCCAAATGGAATCCGTATCTATGGAGAAAAACGACCACAATTGAAATCCTTTCACATCTATTCACTGCTCTTTAAAACTTACTTCCTGTCTTGGCATCATATTTCAATAGGAAGTCGCGCAATTTGCGATTCGAGTACTTCTCCGGTTCAGCCAAACGGGCATTTTTGTCCTTGCAGAAGAAGTGAGCCTCCAACCAGCTGCCCTGTTGCTGCGGCAGCGAGAAACATTCGGTGCCGATGCGTTGGAAATTCGGCGGACACATGGCGTACATGCGCCGAGTGCGTGGCTTCTCCTGTTGACTCTGAGACGTCGCCATGGCGCCGCCCGACATATGAGGTGGGGAGATGTTTTCAAAATTCACCCCCACCGAGGCGCTGGACGAGTGGTATTGCTGGCCACATGCTATGTGAAGAACTGCCCCGAAAAGAGAGTATCTCATTAAATATTTGGATTTTTGAAATTATTTTGAAGAGAACTCACCTAAAGCTAAAAGTAATATTATGGAGCGCATCTTGCTGCTGTTGCCTTGTCCGAGGTCCAGTGTCCGTTGAACAACTAAAATCGTTGCTTTTGCTTTAATTGAATTTATTAAAATATTGTTTGTTTGTCTCTCTGGGTAGACAAAACAGCTCCTCTTCGATTTGCGAATAAATTGTTGTTATTCTTGCTGTTACTGTTGTGGGGTTGCTTGTTTTCAATTTAACAATAAAAATGTGATTGATGTTCTCTGCCAAAATCTAATGATGTCTGTTGCATGATCACGTTGAACCACTTTAATTCCTTGGAAACAACTGCAAGGGATAGAAGAAGGGGGAAAACATATTTAAATTAGTTTCTTTTTATTTCGGTATAAACTTTTTTGGAAAAAGAAGACAAGCTATAAAATTCATAGAAGGTATAGTGGTTTATGATGATGGCGGCGGTTAGTTGGATTGTGCTGAGTTCTTCGGAACTACGAATCCTATTGACCACAAGCCTCAAAAATCAATTAAATTTATATTAGCGATATAAAATGTAGGCAAATTCTCGCAAAATCGTTTCGTTACAAATTAAAACCTTTTCTGTGGTGCTCACCCTAATTCCAGGAAAGCGTTTGTAGCATTCAAAGCATAAACTTAGTCAATATCAGCAAATGTGTTGTCTTCCAATGACAAATGTCTTGTGGAACAGTGGTGTCGATGAGGATATCTCTGATTTAAATCGGTTATTGATGCCTTTGTTTGGCATTATGCCCAACAATTTCAAAAATACGCGAAATTCAATTCAATTGTTCACTATTCTTGACGAATTAAAGTTCTGTTTTCAACTATAAAAGAGAAAAAATAACATCTCATATATAAAAAGTGATGGAGGCACACCATTACCCATCAATGCTATGCTGCAGCATCCCTTCGGTATTCTCATAATTATAGTACCAACCAATAGTACATGTGGCGTCTCTGCAACGAGAACCTGCAGAAATGCTAGTGATACTATATGTAAGACCGACCACCATTAATTTTCCCTCCCCAACATTTTTTGGGAGCTTCCATACAGAAATTTATTTTTATTATCGCTCTTACTGGCCCAAGGAGACCGCTAGATATTGATAGACTCCCAATATTTTTTCAATCCTCAATTCGTACCCATACAAATTTTTATTTTGTATTATTTTGGTTATGGTAGTAAAGCCCAAAACTGGTCCGGAGACGCCCCTAGATGGGTTAAATGTAAGACCGACCTAAATTAATTTTCTCTCCCCAATATTTTTTCCTAACACATTTACCATTACCCCACTTCTTAATGGGGCTTCCATACAAAAACTAGTTTTTTTTAATTTACTCCCACCGCTCTAACTGCCCCAAAGAAGGCTCTAGGGTAGTCAAATGTATGACCAACCCCCAATATTTTTCCAGCCCAAATATTTTCTAAGAACATATCTGCCCTCTATCTTCAATCCTTATTTCATTTTCCCAATTTCAATTTACATTTGTGATTTTCAATTTGTATTTTCTCAATTTAAAATTACATTTCCGATTTTCAATTTGTATTTTCTCACTATCAATTTTCATTTCTGAATTTCACTTTGTTTTTTCTCAATTTCAATTTGCATTTATCAATTTCAATTTGTATTTTCTCAATATGATGTTGTACTTTCTCTATTTTGATTGAAAATCCACCCGATTCCTTCTAAGCCAAACTAGATTGGAGGTATCAATTGCAACAACGGTGTAGAAGAACAGATGGCGAAGCACTTCCTCTGCAACTGCCCAGCTCTAATAAGAAACCACGCCATAGGGAATAACTAATTCACAATATTACCGAGATTGCGCGAATTAATATAGGAGGTCTTAGTCGAATATCTAAATCTTTCCGGCAAAACATGAGAACTTTCCCGAGCATTCCGTTTCACACGGTCCCTTCAAAACGGTTGTACTTGAAGCTCACGAGATTGGATTTTGGGCCTTGTTCGAAAACGACTTTGGTGAGGCCGTCAATGACAGCCGCTACAGACAAATGATAACCAATTTCTATTTTTTAATATATCACCAGCACATAACAGGTGATACTCCAAAATGGGGCTTCTAGCATTGGTTAGTTAACAATACTAATTAAAATTACATTTAAAACAAAAATACAAATTAATGTTATCATTAGTGAATATTAGGGTAATAAGTTCTCCAGCCAGTTCTATATTGCGCCATATGTTAGATTTGCGGCCATGTGAGCCCACGTTGTCGATGTCTACCGAGCTTCGGCAAGTTCTCTGGCGCTCAACCTTGACGGTTTACAGAGAATTCCTCAAGGATTCTAGTTTTGTTTTATTAGTGAAAGATTTTGATTAATTTTTTTCATCAAAAAAAAATTATGTAGATTTTGGAAACAGTGCACTAATTGTAGAGCTAATAAGTGTGCAATAAAATAAGAATTCGGATAGAGCCGAATCTTTGCATGTAAATAAATTGAAAAAATCACACATACTCCCTCATTGCACTTTTAATAATAGGTAACATATCGCATCAGTTGTTGTGGAGCACTTGATTATCATGAAAATGTTCTAATTCCGACTAAAGTATTTTATTTTTAAACTAGACATTCTATTATTTCATCTCAGTAATTGATCTTAATCGGGACATCCCCACAAAAATCGGCACTTACTCTGTAGGTTAGTAAGCAAGAGATACTGCATCTCTCCGTTACTAACCTGCTGAAAGCGGAGCTGGGTTGGTATACATCCGAATGCCAACTATTCGATCAATTTATTCTTATTACGAATGACATTTTGAGTTTTTGAAAGGAGGAGAATCATACATAACTATACACACTTTGGCCATATACGGATTACGTATTTTGTGTGGGGATAACTCATCAGTGGATCTTTTGAATAGAGTGCTTGTGTTATATTTTTGCAAATTTACAATTTCTTTTTAGGTAAATTGAAAAATATGGATCTCACGCAGAGATAGCCACTATGGTGATTCTCCTTGAACGAATTGAGGTTATGATTATCACTCGCGTATATAATAATACGATCCCATTAAGATCATGCGATTTATCCCCTATAGAGTCTAGACTTTTGCTTGTGAGGTTTTCTGAAGATGCAGGTCTAGCAATAAGCCGAAATCTACACAGACCATCGCCGGCTCATGTGCCAGAGTCATTCGACTCTCGGATTCGTGTCACAACGCGAATCCGCGGTGGATATTTGAACGATGTAGTACATTTCAATTAACAACTTGTTTGCTTGTTTTATTCTATTCCAAAGTCTGCCCGCCCTTATTGGGAACCCTTTAAATATGACAAATAAGCAGGTTGTTAATCTCTTAAGTTAATGCCCTGTATAATTTTGCCCCATTAATTTTAATTGATTTTGCAGACCAGTGTAATACTCAATCCCACTTAATTAGATTATAGTCGTATTTAAACCACTGTATTTCTTAATAAATATATTTATTATTCTGCGGCTTTGTGTGGCCTTTGTTTGTTTGTGAAATTTAAATAAATATTAGCTTCAGCTGATTTGAGCATATTTAATTGGCGCAGTTTCTTCTTCGGGTCTTCTAAGAATGAATTACAATTTAGTGGGAAGAAGACCACACTCCCCCTCTTAGTGCGAGAAGACTTCAGCTAAACCACAAAAAGCAGCTGTCTTAAGCGTATTTTTAGTTTTTATTAATGATCGCCAACATGCCACACCACATTAACGCTTTTTTATTTCGTTTTGGCGCTTAACTTTAATCATCAAATTAGAATCATCACAAAAATATCGGTCGGTTTGTTAATGAAGGCCAACGTCGTCATCATCAACAACGTCATCCGAACCGGACGGCAGCGTGCTGGTAATGGCGTTTAAGACTTGTTTCGCTTGTAGCTGCCGGTTTTTTGAAGTATTACTGGGGCAAGGTGGGGGGAACAGCGGGGGTGTAGCTTAAAGGTAGGCGGAAGATGGCCAGTTACTCCACCGAATATGATTAATGACCATTAGCTTAGCAGAGATTTGGTTAAAACGAAATAATTGTTGAAGTTTTTTCCCGTTTCGGTTTTGTTTTAACTGCACGACTATAATTTCGCGTTCGCTCGTTTAATTTTGTTTGTATTTCTTGTCTTTTGAAATAAAAATATTTCAAACTCTTGTTTTCATTTCATATCAAATGGTCAATGAACTGTTTTTTTCGTTTGTTTGTTTGGTTTTGTTTTCGAATAGAAGAAATAAAAGTAAATAAAAAAGCCACAACTAAAACTGTGAAAACGTGTTTGTGTGACGTCACTTTAAGATAATAACAACAATTGTTTAATAACAACAAATTGTGTTTATATTAGCAGAGCACGAAGCACTCACAAGAAACGAGAAAAAATGAAAAAAGTAATTCAGTTTGGACATAGAAAATAGCGCCAAGAACGCCTTCTCATAAATAAATCAAGGGTTTGTTCATTTTGGATTTTTATCAAGACAAGAGTTTAAAATGCCCATAAAGACTGACGATGACTGGCGGAATTCGGAACCGGCAATCAAGTGTTTTCGAATAGAAAATAGATCAAAATACGATTTGTTGAGGTAAGACTAGACGTATATTTATTAATGCTTTTTTGGATCGCTAAAATTACGTCAACTTGTTTTTTCATGGACAAATTTAAAATTCTTTTTTTATTTTTTCTCCTTGAACTCCTCGACTATTTTCCTGGCTCAAGTCTACACCAGATTTGCCCCCCAAATAATAATTTAATACATTTTTAGCACTTAACTAATTTCATTTTAAATATTCCCGCCATTTGCATTTTTAAATTAAAACTGCGGAAATCCTTTAAATCCGTTCATATCCCTGAACAAACTTCAATTAAGCAAATATTGTGATTTATTAAAAATAATCCATGATGTAATTAAAATTGAATAATTTCCGTTTTTCATAGCCCAGCACACAAATGATTTGTGACAGCCTTTGTAATGTTGATACATGCCCCCCCTCCCCCATCTATCGGTTCGCTATTCCTTCAAAGTGTCCATCAATCGTTAGCAGCTGAAAGAAAAGGTGTGAAATTCACACAACTCAAAAGAAGGTGGACAATGTCTAACGCAGCCGCCCACCCTTTCCATTTGCCCAACCCTGATTTTTTCCCCTTTTTGTGACGTGAAATTATGCATTCACTTCCATTAGTTCTCTCGAAATATTCTGACAAGGGAAAATATGGGGGCGGAGGGAGCAAATATCTTATGGTGGCGTATAATTATAATTATTGCTGATTTCAAATTCCAATTCAAATTGAATATAAATGATTGTGATTATTTAATTAGTTAATTATAGTAATTGCGCTCGGATGGCGGATTGCGTGCGATTGCATTTCGTCGAATGGCTGGCTGAATGGCACATAAATAACATGGCGCTAAAATATTTTGATTTGATTTGATTTTTTGTTGGTTTCTCTATTTCTAAATAACTTTGTTTTGTTTTCTGTTTTTGTTTTATTTTCTGCAGGCGACTGCTTTGAACAAAGCGCCGCAAAACAAAACGAAAAGGAGAATGAGAAATCTGAGAATGTTCATGATTAACGTACATTTCGATCAATCTCAATGATCAAGTTCAAGTTCAACATCAATTTGCAGCGCAGCATTTTATTTGCGCGCGAATTCAGAGGGTATTTTATAGATAGACAATCGTTCGCGGAAGCGAGGGTAGGGCAAGACAGTTTGAGATGGTTAGTTTACACTTCAAGTGTAAACTCACAGGGGCGTGAATAAGAATAAGACCACGAAAGACAGGGGAAATATGGATAGATGGACATGGTTGGAATTTCTATTTTCTCATAATTTTACGGCTGGTCTCAAATCTATATCTATTAATGGTGTAAATAAGCCCAAATTAGTAAAAAGTGCCGATAGTTATCAAAGTCCACCTTGAATTGCTTCAGACAGTGCTATTGACAACCACCACTTTGAATTTGAATAGCACATGAAATAACTTATATACAAACTTTGTCGTATGCCAATATGATTTTCCTATATTTTCCTATATTTCAGACCTTTTAACCCTTTCATGCCCGAATTTTCTTCTTAATAAATATATAAAACTTGCTATGCTTTGTGATGAGGTATGGGTCTAAATATGATTTCTATAGAGTCTTGGGGTTCTAATTCATACAGGACATGAGTAACAGGATGTTTCTTAAAATCATTATACTCCAGATATCGGTTAAACAAAAAAATATTTTTAAATGGTTTCTTATTTTTAAAAATCTTTGATATATCTCTTCGAATAACAAAGACAGTTTTTCTTGTACTTGAAGAAATCCAATAAAAATAAGAAAAATTTCGAATTACAAGATACTCAAACAATTGAAATTTGAGACTTCACTTTCGTTTTCACCTTCTTACGCAGACCCAAGTAACCGAATTTGTTGGTTCTCTTTTAAATATTCCTTGTTACCTATGTAAAAGAAATTAAAAATTATTAATTCTGCAAAATATGTGATTTTATAGGACTAACTCGCAATGTTGCCAATAGGCAACATTTGGCATGAGAGAGAGACATGAGAAGGTTGGGTGGTTGTCAATATACTCTCCATATTTTATCTGTATAAATTTTAAATTTATTATAAAATTATTAGACTTTTATTTATGGATTCTTTAAATAGAAAATAGAAAAATTCTCTAAAAGAATTTCTGTTAGAAATTGAGGTTGGATATTGCAAAAATTACAATTGGAAATGGTAATTTCCATTTAAAATTGAAATAATAACAATTGAAATTGGAAATTTCAATGTCATACTGAGAAAAACTCCAACATATATTGAGAATTCCCGTTTAAAATTGCCAAAATTTCAACTGAATTTGGGAATTTTCCTTTTTAATTCAGAATATTCTAATTGAATTTGATAATTTCCAATTCAGGTACAGAAAATACCACAAAAAATAGAATTTCTATTTATAATTGATTCAAATTCTTTTTTAAACGGATGATATCTAAAAAAACTTTTAAAATAGAGAAAATTCCAATTGAAAATTTCTATTTTAATTTGCCAAAATTCCGATTTGAATTGGGAATTTCCATTTCAAATTGATTCAAATTCTAATTGTTATTGTGATTATGACTAGATCTTAGTCATATCTACATCGATATTTAAGGCTTACATTCGATTTTAAAAGACTACCCCAAAAACGACGTCACATTTGATTTTCGCGCCATTTGAGCGCTTAAGCTTTGTTGTTGTAAAAAATAGAGCCTGACCGCTAAAAGTCCAATATCCTCTTAAGCAATGGGTTCATTGTCATCACAATGGCTACGTTAATCGTCAAAATTGTTGCATTTGAGGTTGAGAAAATCCATGAATGTTTCTTGAGAATCAAATAAATCCACAAAGTGAAACTGTTTGGTTAGGATTCGCCCGACCACGCAGAAACAAGTGTTTGCTATCGGGTAGTCAAGATTTTTGGGCCGAAATTGTCACTCTACTGTACCATAGGCCATATTGCCAGAGAAACAATTCGTGTACTGCCTGAGTCATTTCTTGCTGATGTTATGAATAGTTTTCTGAAACATCATTTTCACGTATCACAATATAACCACAAATGTAGGGTGGGTCTTTTAAATTTTTAAATTAGATTAGAACATTTATTGTTATTTTATGATGTTTTAGTTCAGCTGAAGGCTTTTATTAAAAAAACTGGTGTGAATTCTTCAATCGTCTTCAGGGAAAAACTAACAGAAAATTGTGTTCCATTATTAAATGACAAAGTTCAACCGTTTCAATAAAGTCAGAAATTTTAAAAAATAATCAGTGTAATTTATTTATAGTCGTTCTAATTTAAAATGTTACATGGCCCACCCTATATAACCAAAAATCAAGAATTTTAACATATCGGTTATTATATATGCACAACACCACTTGTTAGGAAATTTCTGATTATTTAATTTATTATGATAATAAATATATATAGATACTCGGATTCAGAGCATTGAAGTATTTCGAAACTGACTCCAAACTTTGGTGTCTATCAATTTACTTGACCTGTGGTACTTCTTGCCCCACTGTGTTGCAACAAAATTGAGATATACGTTTTTTATCTTCTTTGGCACAGCTTCCATTTGAAATCTTTTTTTGAAACTGTTCTTCAAAATTAAAAATTGTTGAACCTTTATTTATACGACTTCTTCTCGAAACCTATATAATAAATTTATACCCTTTAAATAGTCTATCAATAACATTTAATTGGAGCATTCCATCCCTCCCTCGTACAAATCTGCTTTCTGCATGCATATATTCCTTTCGTATGTGAGAGTACTTTACAATAGCCCGCGCAGTTGCTAACAATCAAAATGTCTTACAATAGCAATAATTAATTGAAAAGTAATATGATAGTGACAACAACAACAACAATGAAAATTTATTGCTCGTGTTGTTGTTGATGCCGTCCAAGCAAAAATAACGCAAAAACAAATAAATTCAAATAGCAAATGTTTGACAGATGATTATATTCCAGACAATTGATGTTTTGCACCGTAAACGATGCTAATTGAAAAACATTTCTTTTTTATAAATTCAAGAGAGAGGGAGTGACAGGAAAAAATAAAAATCAATTGATTTTGCGACCAATATATCATGGGGTGGACATTTTAAATGGCTTCAAGTCAAATGGCAATGAGAGAAAATTTAAATGAATGAAATTTGAATTAATTTAAGAAATTTGAATAAATTCAAGATTTAATGCTAATACATGGAATTCGGTTTGAATATAAATTAGTATTTCCTTTTCTTGAATAAATTTAAGAAATTTGAATGAATTAAGAAATTTGAATGAATTAAGAAATTTGAATAAATTTAGAAAATTTGAACAAAATTAAAGAAATTTGAACAAAATAATGAAATTGAAGAAATTTGAACAAAATAATGAAATTGAAGAAATTTGAATAAATTCAAGATTTAATGTTAATACATGTCATTCAGTTTGAATATAAATTCGTATTTATTTTTCGTGAATGAATTTAAGAAATTACATTAAATTTAAGAAATTAATGAAATTTGAATATATTTAAGAAATTTGAACAAAATCAATGGAATTGAAGAAATTTGAATAAATTCAAGATTTAATGCTAACACATGGAATTCAGTTTGAATATAATTTCGCATTTCTTTTCTTGAATAAATTTAAGAAATTTCATTAAATATAATTTGAATAAATTTAAGAAAAGTTTAATAAATTTAAGAAATTTGAATAAATTAGTGAAATTTAAGAAATTTTAATAAATTCAAGATTTAATGCTAACACACAAAATTCAGTTTGAATATAAATTCGTATTTCTTTTTCTTGAATAAATTAAAGAAATTTCATAAAATTTAAGAAAGTAAAATAAATTTAAGAACTTTGAACAAAATTAATGAAATTTGAATAAATTTAAGAAATTTGAAAAAATCAAGATTTATAGTTAACACATGGAAATCAATTTGAATATAAATGTCTATTTTTTCACTATTATTTTTACTTTTCATTAGCCTTACCCAATGCTAATTTTATGATGCTTTTTAATTGGAATTCTACTTTTACTAAAAATATTTACACTTTACACAAGATTTATTTAGATTTGCTCTGGCAACAAATTGAGATACTAGAATATTTTTTAGATACTAACAACTAACGCTTAAATATGTAAAACTAGAAATTAAATTAAATTTTATTATCACTCGGCGAAGGTTGTTTAAGAACTGATGTGATGTGTTAGTTTACATTGGCAAGGTAAGTTTTTTGTGGCGCATGTCAGAGGCACATTTAGGTAAAATAGCCACAAACACCTGTCGATTCCTGTGATCGAACAGGTAACCACAAAATAATCACCACAATTTTTGTTCATATGCAAAACAGGCTGTCCCTTTGTGTTTTCATATACCTGTCACTTTATCACACCAAAAAGGCGAAGCCTTTAGTTGTTGCACAAATCTTCGTTTTATTGTATGTGCGATTGGTGGTCGGTGTGTTTATGCCACAGGCAGCTACTCAAGGATTGTCTACTTTTTGTCTACCCGTTTCAAAAAATTATGACATTTCACAATTTTGCGGTGTTTGGGTATGAAGCGCGGACTTATAACGAGGGTCGTACAAGAAGTCGCGTAACGAATTTTTTAACAGATCATCGGGGAGTATGTAAATTATAAATATTTATACGACTGGTAACAACATTGTACACAGGAAATGAAATAGGTATAATATGACTCCTTTAAATAACCAAACATGAAAAAGTGGATCGAAATAGCTGTTATTCGAATGTTTTCTAAAAAGCAGCTAAAAGTCAATCAATATCGATCACTAATCAAACAAAACAAAAACTAAAAATAATTTATTTTCGTATTTTTTCCGAGCCATACAAAGGCGATATTGATATCCAAGAAAATAGAAGAAGGTCTTTTAAAAATACTTCAAATGTCATGCTTCTATCTGTGTAAGTTTAGCATTGACGGCCTTTTCAAATTTCTCCCTTAAAATTAAAAATAATTAATTTTTAACTTTTTAGGGAGGACAACTTGAAATAGTTGTCAATGCTAAACTAATACAGATAAATACATAGAATTTGAAGTATTTTTAAAAGATATTCTTCTCTTTCATTTGATACCCATATCGCCTTTACGAACGTTTTTACATATTAAAATGATAATTGTATCCAAATATAAAAATCATTACATGCGAACTAAATACGTTATCACGTTAGTATATAGATGTGTCTTCCAGCAAATAAAGGGTGATTTTTTAAGAGCTTGATAACTTAAAAAAAAAAAAAACGCATAAAATTTGCAAAATCTCATCGGTTCTTTATTTGAAACGTTAGATTGGTCCATGACATTTACTTTTTGAAGATAATTTCATTTAAATGTTGACCGCGGCTGCGTCTTAGGTGGTCCATTCGGAAAGTCCAATTTTGGGCAACTTTTTCGAGCATTTCGGCCGGAATAGCCCGAATTTCTTCTGAAATGTTGTCTTCCAAAGCTGGAATAGTTGCTGGCTTATTTCTGTAGACTTTAGACTTGACGTAGCCCCACAAAAAATAGTCTAAAGGCGTCAAATCGCATGATCTTGGTGGCCAACTTACCGGTCCATTTCTTGAGATGAATTGTTCTCCGAAGTTTTCCCTCAAAATGGCCATAGAATCGCGAGCTGTGTGGCATGTAGCGCCATCTTGTTGAAACCACATGTCAACCAAGTTCAGTTCTTCCATTTTGGGCAAAAAAAAGTTGGATATCATCTCACGGTAGCGCTCACCATTCACAGTTACGTTACGATTCGCATCATCTTTGAAGAAGTACGGTCCAATGATGCCACCAGCCCATAAACCGCACCAAACTGTGACTTTTCTGGATGCATTGGTAGCTCTTGCAATGCTTCTGGCTGATATTCACTCCAAAATCGACAATTCTGCCTATTTACGTACCCATTGAGCCAAAAATGAGCTTCGTCGCTGAACACAATTTCTTTCTTTCTGAACTTTCTTAACAGAGCACGCATTTTGATAATAAAATTCAATGATTTGCAAGCGTTGCTCGTTAGTAAGTCTATTCATGATGAAATGTCAAAGCATACTGAGCATCTTTCTCTTTGACACCATGTCTGAAATCCCACGTGATCTGTCAAATACTAATGCATGAAAATCCTAACCTCAAAAAAATCACTCTTTATTTTTGCGGTTGTATTCACTGTATTAGTAAACCATTGTGCTTTGAGAGAGAGTGACATCTGTCCAAAATTTAGCAACGACCTTATCTCTCGGAAACAAGATTCGGCTGTAAAAGTCAACATAAACATTAACGCCCATTTTAAAGGATTAGCGACGTTGTATTTTCCTTTGGATGCCAGGGAATTATTACATTTTAACCCGACCTTAGCTACAACCCTCCTCCGTTCAATTTCATATCTTGTTTGCTGGCTGATCCATGTGTTGTGTACATTTAATTTTCAAGGAATAAATTGTCCATATTTCTCAATCAATTTTCTTTTGCAATTTTTTTAGAAGCAGCAGCAAAAAGAACCTGTGTATCACTAACAACATATTACTGTCAATAGCCCACATACGCATAAATAATTGGATATGTTTTTTGTTTAGGATGAACATACACATTTATGCATCTTTGTATCTGTAGATTTACAGGCCTGTGTCCATTGAATTGTTGGCATGTGTACCAATGCTGCTCGTTGTTGCTGAATTCAATCCGATTTTGCCAATATGTCTGGTAATGTTGCCAAACATGTTTAATACGATTGAAACAGAAAAAAGAAAGAAACAAATTGCCAGAGATACGATTTAATAACGACTGCTAATGGCGGGAAATAAATTTATTCAAAATTGTGAATATTTATATCGAATGACATTTTCCGTGTAGGATTTTTAAGAGGTTTTTATTTTCTAAATTATTACCAGCAGCCGGTTTAATATGTAGAAGCGTGCATCCGGACAAGCAGAACAATAGAGCGTATCGTTTTCATTTTCAAATAACTCTAATTAATAGCGGTGGATTTGACACCTATATATTGTGCTTTATTAATATAATATTAATATTGTCTTTTAGAATGTCATTTTAGTCATTTTTTAGAATTAGAATTGCATTAAAATATATTGTTTGGGCGATGAAATTATCTTTAAAGTGTTTTTTCCAGTTTTTTTTTGTTTAAAGAACTTATGACTTCATCTTTGTCTCTCATGTTGAGCCGCCCTTGTTAAGGATAGATTTGTTAACAGTGGCCATATGGTTTTAGATATTGATACCATAGGAATAGTTAAAACAACTAAAATAATTGAGCTCGTGTAGATTTAACCCATTAGATCCCAGTCAAATTTGTTCATCTTAGATATCAATATTTTTTGTTATACTAATTTCATAAATAAATCGATAATTTAATAAAAAACGATAAATAAATGTATAGATCGATAAGTTAATACGTTGACACACAAATCGATAAATTTATAAATAAATCTATCAATTAACTAATACATCTGTAAACTTATAAATAAATCGGTAAATTAAAAAAATTAAATCAAATAAAAAAATAAATCGATAAATTAGTAAATATACCGATCAAATAATAAATAAAACCATAAATTAAGATAAATAAATAAGTTAATAATAATATCGATACCATAATAAATAAATCGAAAACAAAAATTACAAATAAATCGATAAATTTGTATATAAATCTACAAATTAATAAATAAATCTATAAATTAAAAAAAGAATTAAATCAATTAAAAAATAAATCGATAAATTAGTAAATATACCGATGAAATAATAAATAAAACCATAAATTAAGATAAATAAATAAGTTAATAATAATATCGATACCATAATAAATAAATCGAAAACAAAAATTACAAATAAATCGAAAAATTTGTATATAAATCGACAAATTAATAAATAAATCGATAAATTAAAAGAATATATAAATGTACAAATAAATCGATAAATTCATGAATAAATAGACAAATTAATAAATAAATTTATAGATTAATAAATGTAGCGATAAAACAACAAATAAATCGAAAAAATAATACAAAAATCGACAAATTAAGAAAAAATCTATAAATTAAAAATAAATCGACTCTAAAATCATAAATAAATCAATCAGTCAATAAATAGATGTATTAACTTATGAATTAAAAATCGGTAAATTAACAAATAAATCGGCAAATTAATAAATAAATCGAAAAATAAAAAATAAATCAATTAATAAATAAACAAAATAATAAATAAATCGATAAATTAAAAAATAAATAAATCAATTAATTAATAAATAGACAAGGTAATAAATAAATGGATAAATTAAAAATAAATAAATCAATTAATTAATATATTAATAGGTAAATAAATTAAAGAAAGCAATAACATTATAAATAAATCGATAAATTTATTGTAAGACAAAATAATAAATAAATCGATGAATTAAAAATAAATAAAAAAAAAATCGATAAATTAATGAAAACAGTAATCTATATTTATAAAAGAGAATGCCGTCCGTGTGAACACGCAAAACTTTATAACGGATCGTCTGATTTTCACGATTTTGGGCTTGATGAATTCGTGTTGGCCCAAGGAAGGACATAGGATGTAGGACAATTTCCAGAAAAATATAAAATCCGGGAAGATTTTAACGAAAATTTTACTGTTTTTTTTGTGAGTTTAACAAAACCAAATAATATTTCGAATGTTTTAAATTTTTTTTCATGTCAATGTCATTTCTTTTGTGATTTCATATGTCGGTAATTATGAAACTCAATTAATTTCTTCGAATATTATTACATATGATAAGATCAATATGAAACCTGATTTTAATTTTACCATTTGTATTTTGCCTGGCGAAGCGGGCAGGGTTCAGCTAGTATT
The DNA here is from genome assembly GCA_947397865.1 of Polietes domitor. Lineage (NCBI taxonomy): Eukaryota > Metazoa > Arthropoda > Insecta > Diptera > Muscidae > Polietes > Polietes domitor. The sequence goes on along the minus strand of OX377621.1, from coordinate 6,485,900 downwards.
ATAAATAAATCGATAAATTAATTGATAATTCTATAAAATATTTTATAGATTTATTTATTTTTTAATAGATTTATTAGTTAATCAATATTTTTGGAATTATTTTTAACCTACTGATTTATTTCTTAATTTATTAATAAAAAATAAATCAATTAATAAATAAATAAATAGACAAGATAATAAATAAATAGATAAATTAAAAATAAATAGACAAATTAATAATAAATTAAATTAAATAAAATTAATTAAAATATTAAATTAATAGATATACCGATAAACTAACAATTAAATTAAGAAATAAATTAAATGAAATAAAAATAATTCCAAAAAATCGATTAAAAAATAGATAAATCTTTAAAATAATAATTAAATCAATTAATTAATAAATAAATAGACAAGATAATACATAAATAGATAAATTAAAAATAAATAAATCAATTAATTAATAAATAAATGGACAAATTAATAATAAATCGATAAATTAATAGATATACCGATAAACTAATAATTAGATTAAGAAATAAATTAAATTCAATTAAAAATAATTAAAAAAATCGATTAATCAATAAATCTATTAAAAAACAGATACATCTTTAAAATAATAATTAAATCGAAAAATTAATAAATAATTCGATAAATTAAAAGACAATAATTTTATAAATTAATCGTTAAAATAATAAGTAAAATGGAAAGCTTGGTGCAAATGTGTCACTTCAATCAGAAGCTTATAAAAGTGGTCACAGTTTAAAATAGTTGGAAAATATATTATTTAAAAAATAAATCAATTAATTAATTAATATATAGACAAGATAATAAACAAATAGATAAATTAAAAAATGAATAAATTAATTAATAAATAAATAAATATACAAATTAATAATAAATCGATAAATTAATAGATATACCGGTAAAATAATTATTAAATTAAGAAATAAAATAAATTAAAAATAATTCAAAAAAATCGACTAATTAATAAATCTATTAGAAATAGATACATCTTTAAAATATTAATTAAATCGATAAATTAAAAGACATTAATTTTATAAATTAATCGTTAAAATAATAAGTAAAATGGAAAGCTTGGTGCAAATGTGTCACTTCAATCAGAAGCTTATAAAATGGGTCACAGGTTAAAATTGTTGGAAAATATATTATTTAAAATAAATTGGTCAACGGGCCTCAACGGTAGGTCCGGTTGAAAATTGCAAAATTTTCAATATTACAATTTTATTTGTAAAAATTCTTAAATCACAGAGCACTGACTACAAAATGTGGACTTCTTACTTAGAAAGTATTATCACATCCCTAAATAAATGAAGGCAGAGCAATCAGTTTAGTAAAAATCCCAAATTTGAAACCTATTTTTCACACATTGGGAATTTTAGTATCTGTTGGAAAGAACAGCCAAAACTTGTTAGCCTTTATTTAGGGAGACATTCTTTTCTACACAATTACAAAAATTCCTTAATATATAAATTTTTCTGTAGATTTTACACATTCTTCAAATTCATATCTTTTTCTCAAAAAACCCTATTTTATGATTCATTATTTAGAGCTTATTACATATTATTCCAGCCCTTTTTCTTCATTTTTTAAAATTGTATTTTTAATTGTACTAAGATTTGCTTCTCCCAGTGAAAACACCGCGTAGCAAATTCTAACCGGATTGTTTTCTAAAAACATGAGACTAGCCCTTAGCACAATATTTTTACGTAGAAAGGGCAAAGTTTACAAAATATTACATTCTGACTGGGTAACATTTTGTCCGGAAACAAAAACCTCATTAAATACACATTATTGTCATTATCTGATTCATCGACATGTCCCGAAGAGTTTCCCCTTTAGAATAGTTTTAAACAATCCAACAACAATTCTGTTTGTACGATTTTTTAATGTATTTCCTCAAAAAATGTGGTGGCAAGCACATGTCTTCCGTCATTAAAAATTATTAAAAAATGGTTATTATTTGATTCGAATGTCTGCATATACATATGTAAGTGTGTAGCAAAATTTCGGCATTAATCATAATTCTAATTTCCAAATCATTTATCATTACATTCGTAACCAAGTTCTGAGTTTTGACTGGGCTTAGAGTATATTTGTCGCCGTGTGGTATGCGAGTTAAGGAGAAACTCAAACTCATTCAGCAGCAACAAAAAAGTAACATTTCAATGTCACATCGTGTCACGTCACATCACATCGCAACACGTAACGTGCTTGTTTGGGGCGGGTGAACGGGCTCGTGAGTGTTGTATCGTTTGTTTGTTGTAATCCATTAATTGCAAGCTATGCCTCAGAAGGGCGCCTTAAATAATCAACTGATCTGAACCCAACTGAACTGAGGCGATGGCAACAACTGTTTACAGTCGGTGCAAAAAATAAGTGTAGACCGAACTGGGAGGAGTGTGATTGGCCTAATCGCAAGATTCAAATTCAATTCAAACACTGTCATAAAAGGATAACTCTTAAGAAATTCCGGGAGGTTGCAGAAGAAGTTTTTCAATAAAGAATATCAAAATAAGGGATTAAATGTGTATATATGTTGTAGGGCTGTTTACACTTTGAGGTTAATTGTTTAACTTGAAAATAGATTAGGACGAAAACCTAACAAGTTTAGCATTTTTCGATGGAAAATAAGTTTCATCTGTAACTTAAGACTTGGATATACTAAATTATACAATATTTTTATATGAAAAGTCTTCACAGAACTTGAATCGGATTCCAAGTTACACAAGAAATATTTATGTGTGCACAGCGCCTTAAATACTGAACATGACATTAGAAAAAAATAAATGTAGATGGCACCATCCTTGACTGCTGAATATTCCAATTTTCAACTAATACTTTGATGACATATGTACATTAGGCTGGGTCGTGGTCCATACAAATGGAAAAGCAATGATGATTTGCAAAATATTTCGTTTCTAGATTAACCCGTGAACTAAATGATCTTGAAAATATCCTTAAATATCATGTTTTCTCGCGTATTTTTTGTTTTTTTTGTCAATTTTTTTGGAATAATAGACCCGTGAAAACACTTTAAATATAAATTTTTATTCTTGTCTTATTGGTCGAAATATTGGGCCTTTCATAGCGACAACTGAAAACTTTTTATAAATAAATAAATTTAAAAAAATAAATAAATTGAAATAAATATGTAGCTGTCATTCGAATGTTGCCTAAATGATGGAAATCGGAAGAAAATTGACGCCGCAGTGTTCATTTTTGTAAAAAGAGTTTGAAAATGTTGCCTCTGAAAATCCATCTCCTTTATTAAATTATTTCACAAAAATTGAGTCAGTGACGTCACTTTTCGTCCGATATTCATCATTTAAACATCATTCTAAAGGTATTGATTTCTCCAATTTATTTTTCATAACACCTGTTACAAAAAGTTTCCAAGAAATATGAGTTTTTGGCTGTCACTTTGAAAAACCACAAAAAATCAATCTAAACGTCCAATAATACGACCAATGAGTAATTCTAAGACAAGAATACAAATTTATATTTAAAGTGCTTCCGAGGGGCCATTAATTCAAAAAAAGTTTTGGACGAAAATTCAACATAAAAAATTACACGGGAAAAATATGAAACATTTTAAAAATGTCTTCAGGAGCGTTTAGTTCACATACGGCTTGAAGCAGCGACGAAATATTTTTCAGATCATCATTAAATAATCCAATCTTCATTTTTGGGCGGTGATCGAAGCAATTCATACCCTTCCTAATGTACATACATTGGATATTTATAATACGACCAATGACTTTTTAATAATTGAAGTATAAAAAATTATATTTAAAGTGTTTCTGAGGGTCTATTAATTCTAGTCGGCTTGACACCGCGACGAAATATTTTTCAGATGGGGGGTGTCTGTATCAATTTATTTTTGTGACCCATTTATTCAAAAGAAATTTAATTAATCATCAACACATTTCTTTAGGCCAAATGTACTGCCATCTAGTGAACATTTTTTGTATTTTTACCGAACGATAGAACAATAATGCTACAGGGTGGGCCCATTTACAACTTTAAATTAAAATTGGCTATAAAAATAAAAGCAAGTATTATTTTTTCAAATTTCTGGTTTTATTGGAAAGGTTGAACTTTGTCATTTAATAATGGAACACAATATCATTCATATGACTGGCAGTACCTCACCCGATCAACCCAATTTTTCAGTACAGCCCAAAATCCACACCAAATAGCGACTCGTTTTGGATGCATTGGCTTCTCAATAGTCACGTGTGGATTTTCTGAACCCTATATGCGGCAATGTCAATGATTATTGACATAGCCACCGAAATGAAAATGAGCTTCACTTCTCGATCACTTCTTGCAAATTTTCCACGTAATTTTTTTTACAGTTTGCATTAAATATTCCCTACTTGGAAGTAAGTGTCTAATATTTCCCAATTTTGTTTAGCGTCCCTGAAAAATAAAACAAACGAAAAAACTAAAACAAATAAAAAATAATGTTATTCTACCTTTCAAAGTCAAAGTAAACGGTAGTTCAAATATAAAAAATTAAAAGGCCTATCCTCTAGATATGACAAATAGGCCCTACTTTTATTATTTTGTGGTTTAGGCAAATGTTTTTTTATCGCTGCTCTGTACTAATATTTGGCGTTCGCACTATAGATATACATGTGCTTAGCCAAAAAAATTAATGACAAAATCATAAATTCTGTACATACGAGAGTACATACATACATATGATTTTGATGTAATTAATGAAACACCAACGACGACGACAGGAAGACAGACCTACAGAAACTGAAAAATTCATCAAATTTTTTCTTCAAACAAATATCAGATGCTGTCATCAATTACGTCATTAATTCACTCGCTCGCATGCAAATACCCGTTGACATTGCTGCCGGCAGATCTGCGTGGCGGCGGCGGCTTCAGTAGAATAAATGCTTGCACGCCTGTCTGCCTCTGATATTTACAATGTCTCGTACATATTTACAATGCCTGGCCGCCCATAAGTTATTAAAAATATTTTGTTTATTTATTGGTTGTTTGCTTTTTTAAAAAAATGAGCAACGTCTGTTGTTATGTTGTGCCAACAACATGAGAAACATTTCATTCATTCTGTGCTGTGCTGCTCTCGTCTTCAAGATGATCGGCCACTTGGAAGATGGAAAAAAGCGGCGCTTGAAATGTTTTACATGCAAATGATGTCATAGTGTCTCCGTCGTCGTCGCTATTTTGTATCAACTCCCGTATTTCGTTTTTGCCGTTTCAGTTTTAAAAGCTGTTTGCTAGCAATTTGGCTAAGTTGTTGCCGTTGCTGCTGAAGTACTTAACGTTTGGTTGTTACTCGATTTTATGACATTCATTTATTCGCATACAATGTTTAAAGTAACCAGAATATGACTGAGACTATTTAAATAGCAAATAGTCTCAGCGAATAACAACTCAGTTTACACTCGAAGAAACAATCGCAAACTTGGCATGTGAATATATTATATGAGGTGTGTTGTTTGATATTGAAATGGGTTTGTAATCATATCCATTAGATTCAAAATTATCATATCTGCTTTGGATTTAAATATAACAACTCAGTTTACACTCGAAGAAATATTGGAAACTTGGCATGTATATTATATGAGGTGTGTTGTTTGGTATTGAAATGGGTTTGTAATCATATCCATTAGATTCAAAATTATCATATCTGCTTTGGATTTAAATATAACAACTCAGTTTACACTCGAAGAAATAATCGCAAACTTGGCATGTATATTATATGAGGTGTGCAGTTTGGTATTGAAATGGGTTTGTAATCATATCCATTAGATTCAAAATTATCATATCTGCTTCAGATTTAAATATAACAACTCAGTTTACACTCGAAGAAATAATCGTATGTGTTGGACACTTTTGAAATGGGTTTGCAATCATATCTACGGGATTCGAAATGAACATATCTGATTTAGAGTTGACTATTACAGAATGAGGCCCATTATTGCGGTTTCTTAAAAAAAAACATAAAAATTAAACTATTGTTTCCAAATATCATTGCTTTATTGCACAGCAATCCAGGAATATAACTTCCTGGCTACGTTGGCAGTAGCCCATAATGTCACACCATTTTCGGGCTTCATTTCGTGAATGGCTCCAGCTATGATGTGTCTGAATGGTTTGGGGATTATTCAACTAACATGGAACTCTAGAACTAATTTTAGACACAATTTACTTTTTTAGTAAAAATACCATTAAAGTTTCAATTTTCCATGGAAATTCAAAATGATTTGAAACGTGTGTGTAAAACACGCATTTGATTATTTGATCTTTCTTTGGAATCACAGTTTGATTCGAACCTTTTTGCCAGTGTAGCTCTGTATTTGCGTGTGAGGATGGGTGTGTGTGCGGACGTTTCTGTCTGCCCGAAAGTGAATAAATATTTATCATTTTGCAATGACATAAAAATGTCAAAAAGTTGATTTTGTTTTCATATCAGAAATTCACAAATTCATTCATGCATTCGCACATACATGTGAACATGTTTATTTTTGTAAATATTCCAGAGGTGGCAATAGGGGACGAGAAGGCCATTTATAGGGCCTGCATTTGCAGTTCAATAGATTTGCTTATAGCTAAGATTCAACATCATGGTCTTCCACTGCTCTAATTTCTTTGGGGAGACCTTCGTAAAAGGGTTCTACTTAATTGGCCTGCTCTCATAAAATGAAATGAATTCGTCTTGTAACACTGTACGCCACGATTTTTCTCCTAAGTACGAGGCTATATGGAAATGGAACTATATTTTATTTGGTGATCGAGATCGTTTGTCCTTTTCTCAGGACTTTTAATGTCCAAAGGATATATATGGCACATGCCATTGACATAAAAATAAAGAATTTTCGAATCTTCTCACAAAATTTTCAGAGAATATAGAAAACGCATCTAAAATGATTTAATTGTATTTGGCGGAAAAAATACTGTAGAAATAGTTTTAAAAAATCGAGACCAAAATAAAAAATATGTAAATGTTTCTAAAACGTAACTGGAATGTTCACATATTACTCAACGGGATTTAAATATTTCTGAAGATCTTTCAAAAAGGTATAAAACTTTAAAAACTGTTAAACCAATTGCGAAGTACAAGGATTTAAATATACACTTGTCAGCAGCATTTTGAATTTTTATTTAATAATTTTATTGTTAGAGGTTTTAATAACACTACTCAACAAAATGAAAAAAATTTCATGTACTCCGGATGCGATAATTTTTTCTGTGTAGATAACCTTGACATGAGCTCGAAAAACGCAATAACAATTTTTTTTTTCGTTTGGTTTTTTTTTTATTTTTTTTTTTTTAAATTTTAAAAATTTTTTTTTGGTTAATTTGTTTCGTTCGGCATAACTCGGGAACCACTAGCCCGATTTAATTGAATTAAATTTTAAAAAATTTAAAATTACAACTCCCTTAATCTGTTCATATATTGTTTTCCTATACAAGCAACAGTTTCCAAGTTAAAAATGAATATATAAAGGAAAAAACTTATTTTTTGCCTAAAGATTTAAATTTTTTTTTTTTAAAATCCGTAAAAAATCCAAAATGAAAAAAAATGTCAAATCTTATTACTTTTACGTAAAGTCACATAACCTATGAGCAAAATGAGACAAAGATCATGAAAATCGATGCACGCGTTTCGCTTTTATTCGTAATTGAGTAAAGGTATGAATTTCAAAAATTTAAAAAATTTTTTTTTGGTTAATTTGTTTCGTCCGGCATAACTCGGGAACCACTAGCCCGATTTAATTGAATTAAATTTTAAAAAATTTAAAATTACAATTCCCTTAATCTGTTCATATATTGTTTTCCTATACAAGCAACAGTTTCCAAGTTAAAAATGAATATATAAAGGAAAAAACTTATTTTTTGCCTAAAGATTTAAATTTTTTTTTTAAAAATCCATAAAAAATCCAAAATGAAAAAAAATTTCAAATCTTATTACTTTTACGTAAAGTCACATAACCTATGAGCAAAATGAGACAAAGATCATGAAAATCGATGCACGCGTTTCGCTTTTATTCGCAATTGAGTAAAGGTATGAATTTCAAAAATTTGCTCGACATATGCACAACTTTGTCTATGGTAAGGTTTTTTCTTTTTTTTTTGATTCTCAGAATTAACAAAACGGAATAAACAAAGGGTTATTTAATTTTTATGATTGCGTAAGCAAAGTAATAAACGCTAATAAATGTGCGTGAACAATTAAAAGGAAAAAAGGAAAGGGGACTTTTTTAATTATTTGGGTTTTCCGTTGGCTACCTGTATGATTTTTTTACAGAAATGCAACCCACATTTAAGGGTGGTCATTATTCGGAAAATTTAAGACTCACACATGGTGAAACAGGTATGTAGCCACCGTAAAAAAATATACACCCATTTATAAGTACCTGTCAGTAAAATACTAAACAATACACAGTATAAATAGGTCTTCATTGATCGATTTTACTCATTCAACAAGTGTCGACGAACGCGATAGTTAAAATGAGCAAACGTTCGCGAGGATTTGAATGCAATACCAATCCAAGTAATTTTTGTTACATGTGCGGAGAATACGTTTCTGAAAAAACAAGCGTTGTTTTTCACCTAAATTGAGAGATTCATTTGAAGAGAGCTTCAATTTAAAGGTCTCAAACATAGATGAGCGGTGGACACCAAGTGCTCTATGTCCAAGGTGCTACGTACAGCTAGCTGACTCAAGGTAAGTGTAGATTACGAAATTCAAGAACATATATAACTTCTATCTACTATAATCTACTATAACTATAATCTACTAAAGTGCCTTAACTATGAGAGGCACGATTGGAAAGTTTGTGCCGACCTTAAGGTTATCGGTATCCTTTGTGGATTACAAGGTGGATTCACAAAGTACTGTTGTTTTCTCTGCCTTTGGGACAGCCGCGATCGTCAACATCATTACACCAGGAGGAGTTGGACAGAAAGAGTTAACTTCATCCCCGGCAGCGACAACGTGAAATATACACCACTCATAAAAAAGGAAAATGTTTTTCTCCCACCTCTTCACATAAAGCTCGGACTCATAAAAAACTTCGTGAAAGCTATCAACAAAGATGGCGAAGCGTTCGCCTATTTAAAAACCATTTTTCCTCACCTTTCATCGGCAAAGATTAAGGAAGGCGTTTTCGACGGTCCGCAAATTAAAAAGTTGTTGCAAGACCAACAGTTTGAGCACATTTTATCACCAAATGAAGCTGCAGCTTGGAACTCATTTCGGCAAATTGTTTCCGGATTTCTTGGAAACAACAAAAGCTCAAATTACAGAGAGATCGTCGAACAACTACTCCAAAATTATAAAAAAATTAGAGCAAATATGTCGCTTAAGATACATTTTCTACACTCGCACTTGGACTTCTTTACGGACAACCTGGGCGATGTGAGTGACGAGCATGGTGAGCGTTTTCATCAGCAAATGAAAGAAATTGAGCACCGATACCAAGGATTTTGGAACGAAGCTATGATGGGGGACTATATCTGGTTCCTGATAAGAGAAACAGACCCACAACAATATAAAAGAAAGACAAAAGCACATAATTATTTTTAATTTGAAGGTTTTTATTTTTGTGTTTAGATATTTTTTTTTTAAAACTTTTTTATAATTAATTAATGTTGATATCCTTAGGATAATTTCTTGTACATATATCGAATTGTTTTTTAATTTAAAGTCATATATTTTTGTCACCCAACAAATTTTAATTTTTTTGTAATAAAAAAGAAAAAACCTTACCATAGACAAAGTTGTGCATATGTCGAGCAAATTTTTGAAATTCATACCTTTACTCAATTGCGAATAAAAGCGAAACGCGTGCATCGATTTTCATGATCTTTGTCTCATTTTGCTCATAGGTTATGTGACTTTACGTAAAAGTAATAAGATTTGACATTTTTTTTTTCATTTTGGATTTTTTATGGATTTAAAAAAAAAATTTAAATCTTTAGGCAAAAAATAAGTTTTTTCCTTTATATATTCATTTTTAACTTGGAAACTGTTGCTTGTATAGGAAAACAATATATGAACAGATTAAGGGAAATGTAACTTTAAATTTTTTAAAATTTAATTCAATTAAATCGGGCTAGTGGTTCCCGAGTTATGCCGGACGAAACAAATTAACCAAAAAAAATTTTTTTTAATTTTTGAAATTCATACCTTTACTCAATTGCGAATAAAAGCGAAACGCGTGCATCGATTTTCATGATCTTTGTCTCATTTTGCTCATAGGTTATGTGACTTTACGTAAAAGTAATAAGATTTGACATTTTTTTTCATTTTGGATTTTTTATGGATTTTTTTAAAAAAAAAATTTAAATCTTTAGGCAAAAAATAAGTTTTTTCCTTTATATATTCATTTTTAACTTGGAAACTGTTGCTTGTATAGGAAAACAATATATGAACAGATTAAGGGAATTGTAATTTTAAATTTTTTAAAATTTAATTCAATTAAATCGGGCTAGTGGTTCCCGAGTTATGCCGGACGAAACAAATTAACCAAAAAAAATTTTTAAAAAATAAAAAAAAACCAAACGAAAAAAAAATTTTTTATTCGTTATATTTTTTCGAGCTCATGTCATGGTTATCTACTCAGAAAAAATTATCGCATCCCGAGTACATTTTGACTGTTGACTAGTGTAATTTATTTTTGTTCTTTTGCTGGTCATAGAATGTTGATATGGATATAAAATGAAAGAGAAGAATATCTGTTATACTTTGAATTGTATATTTCTATCTGTATTAGTTTAGCATTAGCAACTATTTAAAGTTTCCCCCTTTATTTATTTAGTTTATTCATGTTTTACTTTTTAAGGGGCAACATTAAAATGACAGTTAATGCCAAATTAATACAGATAGAAGCCTGACATTTTATGTATTTTTAACTGATATTCTTCTCTTTCATTTGATATCCATATCAACATTCTATGACCAGCAAAAATACAAAAATCAATTATTAGAAAATATCACAGTAAAATTTTTAAATAAAAATTTTTCAGAAATGTGTATATTCAAGATATGGATTATATTCGAGATATGGATTATATTCGAGATATGGATTATATTCGAGATATGGATTTCAAATAAAAGGTAAGAATATCTGTTAAAAATACTTTGAATTGTATGTTTCTATCTGTATTAGTTTAGCATTGGCAAAGTTTCCCCCTTTATTTATTTAGTTTATTCATGTTTTACTTTTTAAGGGGCAACATTAAAATGACTGTTAATGCCAAATTAATAAAGATAGAAGCATGACATTTTAAGTATTTTTAACTGATATTCTTCTCTTTCACATGATATAAATATATACACTCTATGACCAGCAAAAATACAAAAATCAATTATTAGAAGATATCACAGTAAAATGTTTAAATAAAAAATTTCACAAAAGTGTATATTCAAATCATTGTATTTCGCAATTGGTTTAATTGGATAGTTCTATCTATACCTATTTTAAGGTATATACCTATTTATATTATACCTATTTAAGGTATAAGGTATTCAAAAGTATTTTAATCCCGCTGCCAAAATAATAATGTTACTAAAGGTACCTTCGAAAAATTTGACTTTTTAAATAATTTTTAAAATAAAAAAGTAGCAATTTTTATGGAATAATCTGAGATCATTCTGAATACGTTTTACAAACATTTAATTATTTTTTATTGTGGTCTCCAAAATACACTAAAATCATTCTAGATTTGTTTTCTACAAATATTAATTATTTTCTGAATATTTAACAATTCTTTTGTCTTTTTTGTTTGTTTGACATGGAATGAGCCATCATGAAATATCTGACTACTGTTCGTTGAAATCTAAGTTCAGAACTCAAGAATTTTGTTTTTTCTTTAGAACGTGTTATAATGTGTTAGGCCTATTTATCGAAGGCCTTAATATTAATAATGCAAGTCGTGCATCTGCACTTTTTAATACATACGCCCATCCATCGAGTTCTTCTGATGTTGCTGACGTCGGCGGGGGTGACGTTATTCAATTAATTTAAGTATGTTTCAATTTGTTGCGTCGTGTATGCGTATTCTCTCTCTCGGTATCCACTTGAGATGCACCACATACTGTGGATATTGCCTGGCTCCGAACAAACCTGTTGGGCTGGGTTGGTGTAGTCTCTGCGGACGTTTTATCGTTTCAACGTTTTTGCAATTAGTTTTTATTAATGCTTTAATTGCCATCGAAGGTTGCTAATTTGTCAATATATATGTATATGCATATATATATATGCAAGTTTGTTTGATTTTTGGAAACTACAAAAAATCAACTGCATATTTAATTAGAGATTTTATTGTTGTTTTCCCATTTAAAGATATCGAACATTTATAAATTGTTGTCAGTTGGTGTCAATCGAAAGACAATTTCGATTGGATTTTTTGTTGTCAAGAAGTGAGAAATGAATCTGCTATTGAATGGTTGAGGATATTTAGTTTCGTTTCGCTTCAAAATTTTTACGATCCACGATACCACGATCATGATTTCGATCATGTCAAAAGTCTTTTCAAGTGGCTTCACAGCGACTTTTCAACATCAAACCCGACCTACATAAGGAGATGATTCTCACAAACGAACGAGAAGTACAACTCACTTGCCGAATTTGCGTTTAAAAAATCGCACCAAGTAATAAAGTACACATGCCATATTACAAGCATCTCATTGAGTTGCATATGTAAGTATGTGTATATGCAGGTATAGTTACCCAGTAATACTTCTGCCGTCCCATCGCTCATTTGTTTTAGTTTTTAAAAATATAGATGCAAACTGGTATTGAGCCAGTTCAAATCAAATATTGATTACAGACCAAAAAAATACAAACGAAAAAACTAAAACAAAATTAAAAAAAAACTTTGTTCGTGCTAGAAAATAAATATAGTTTTTTAATATATTTTTTAATTTTTTAAAATATTCTTTAAAAAATATATATATTTTTTTAAAAATGTTGTTTTTCAAAAAATCTCTTTTCGTTCCAGAAAAGAAATATTGTTTTATAATATTCTTTTTTTAATCTTTTAAAAAATATTAAAAAACAATATATCTTTTCTGGCATGAAAAAAGTTTTTTTTTGGGAAAAAAGTATTTTTAAAAAAGAATATTTTTTGAAAATAAAAACAATATATCTTTTTTAACTTTTTTCGTGTCAGAAAAGAAATATTGTTTTAATATTCTTTTAAAAAAATATTCTAAAAAAATATATTATTTTTTTTTTAATTTTTTGGGTCAGAAAAGAAATATTGTTTTTTTAATATTCTTTAAAAATATTATTTTTCAAAAAAAAAAATCGTGCCAGGAAATAAATCTTATCCTTTTTAAATATTCTTTTTTTTTCAAAAATATGTTATAAAAAATATTCTTTAAAAAATATAATCTTTTTTCCAAAAATCAAATTTTTGGATACTGTTCGATTTTTTGTATATGTATGGGTTTATTTTTCGTGCCAGTAAAATTTTGTTTTTCAAAAAAAAAATCTAATTTCTCAAATTTTGGCGGCTGTTTCTAAAACATTTTTTCAACATGAAACTGAAAGTTGGAAAATTTATAGCCTTGTCTTTAATTTAATGTATTCCCAGACATGATCGGAACTGTACTCTCAAAATAATAATAGAACTTCAACGAAAGTTGGAATTTAAAAAGAAAATCCATAAAAAATTATATCGTTTTCGAGTTTAGAACAACAAAATACATCAGAAAATGTTCGACAAAATAAAAAATATTAAAAAAAAATAAATTAAATATTTTCACCAAGTAGGATTCAGGCGGTTAGAACGACTACTACATAAATACCATCACTCTCAGAGAGCATCTGTATGGGATTTATAAGGGGCGTGGCATACTCCTCCATATTTTGTGCTCTCAATGTGATTTTGAAAACTTTACAAATATAATTGATTTCGAATATCCGTTAATAGTTCATTGATTTTATTTTTAAATAAGAATATCCGCCATTTCTGTGGGAGATACCAAAAGAGGCGTGGCTCAAACGGATCGTAAAACGGATTTGGTCCAAACATACATAGGGTCTTAAGTCACTCCTCCTTTAGATTTTTTAGTCAATATAATTGGAGGAAGACGAATTATCTTAATACTCTGGATCATAGCTGACGCAGTAAGAGTAGCCTAACTAACATCACTGTCGAACTGATTTAACGAGTTCCACATTTGACAGATTTTTTTAATTAGACATCGATAGCTTTGTTTTCTTTTATCATAGACCTAAAAGGCAATTCGATTTACTTTTAACCCATTTTTAATTAATGCGACTTAGGCCACTGTTGCATTTCATATAACGAATATTCCGTAACCTAGAGATAGGTTAAATTTTGTATTTTTTGTGAACATATTTTATTCGATAGAAAATCGATTATAGATATTAAAAATGTATGCACCTCATTTTCTGGTTTTGTTGGTTAGCCCATTCTTACTATAACTGCGTCGTCTATCCTATGACCTTTCAATCAATTTGACCATCGACCATCTTCTCCCCTCCACATTCATTTCGACGACTTAAGGTACACAGGCGAATGAATACGTTCAACCAGCTGTACCTTTATCCACCTTTCCCTCTCTCCATTTGTCCAGTATCATCCTTTTGTGGTAAATTTCACAGCATTTAAATCTCAGCAAATACCTTTCACTCCATGTGCAGACGAATGATTCGCAAAGAAGAAAAATAAATTCAATGGAAGCCAAAATGCTTTATTTGTTCTTATCGGCAGGATTCGTTAGTTTATTTTCTTCTTTTACTCTCCCCACAAAATATGCATCTGAAGAAAGGCACTCACATGAGTGCACATGTATGTCTGAGCTATGTCTGTCCATTTACTTTAGTCAAATAAGCAGCCATATGATCAATTTATCTTTTACCATTTATCAAGGACGATTCTGGGTATTCAAATTGTATTCACTTTTTCTGACTTCCTCTCATTCATTTCAACCTGACCAGCGTCTGAACGACAGCCAGATGCTTGTTATTAATGTTCGAATGGTAACATTTCGATAGTCATCTTTTGCTGGGTTTCCTTCAGCTCTGCAACTATCTCTGGCCGGAAACATCTGAATAGACAATGGGCGTCACCTTGGTAGGATGGAGTAAGGTCCCGACAAGGGATGCCATTAAGACATAAATGTTTAAAGTTTTCTTGTCGTACCTTTTGTACTACAAGGATGCATGAACTTTGTCTCCCTCCTCCTGCCCAGCTCCACCACCTTTGTGATCGTTAGTGCTTTTAGTGTTCTTGATAGAACAATTTATAACACAATTTGATGACTAATAACTTTTTATTATACTTTTGGAATATTTTAAATCGTTTATAAATAAAGTTGTCACAACAACAGCAACATCATCATCAACAACATGACACCACCACCCACCCACCTATCCATCCACCACAGCACATGTCAATTAACCATTCCCTGCTCGCCAGTTGTGATGGCTGTGAAATGTAAATTTTCCCTTGGATGCTCTTCATTCCGACCCCGTCCCCCCTCTCAATTCAGCTGCGGATGATTCAGTTAGAGGTTTGCGACGACGTTACGACGTCTTAATAATTGTTAATGCGATTCACTCTAAGATTGTGATGCTTGTTTGTTCAGTTGAAAGGTGTTGTTAAACAACAAGTCAGGCCGTTGCTCAGCTATTCGTACGTTAGAGGGGTTCATTATTGTAAAGTGAAATTTGAAATAATTTAAATTTTTGATTAATTAAATTATTTTGGAATTTTATATTTTTAATAAGTAGACAGCGGATTTTTATGCAAATTCCTTTTTTAATTCATATCTGCATAAAATAAGGATATCGCTATGCAAAATGTGGCAACGTAAAGATGGTTATATCGAACATTTAAATATTTTTTATCATGAAATCATTTGTGTAAAGTCGACATTCAATTATAACCATCCGTTCGAAATATGATTTTGCATAAAAATCAGCTGTCAACAGCTGACAATATCTTCTAAATTCGGTTAAAAATGGAACGTTTCGTTGAAAACGAAAACGGTTTAGCCCACCACTGTTTATAGATGGACCTTGACGGCAAATATACAAGATTTTCGGTTTGGTTCTTTTTGCTAATCAAGCGAATTCTAACTGAAGAACAGAACTTTAGTTCCATATTTCGTTTTTTTTTTTAATTTCTGGACACTATAACAAATAAATCAAACATATATTCGTAAATAATCGATTCTATTTACGTTTTGTCATTCCTTATTTGGTCCAGAATCAAATTTCATCGGTTCAATAACTATTGATCTTGAAAAAAATTTTGACTTTAGAGGAATTCCATGTTAAATCGACGAAAAATGTTCGAAGGTCTTCCGATTTTGATGAAATTCGGTGAATGTGTTTGGTACTGCAAGATATTATGTTCGACATTTTTTTGAAAAATATTGAAAACGGTGGCAACCCTGTAATGTTGAAGTTTGGCATATTTTACAAAATGGGGTTTACTTATCCAATCATAACTTTTGAGACAATTTTTTTGTGACAAAATCATTGGTTTTAGCGCTAAAAATCAAAAAGAAATTAAAAAAATGATATTTTTTAAATAAAAAATATTTAAATTTAATTTTTGAAAAATCCCCTTTTAATTTTTTGCTTTTCAGCAAAAACTACACTTGTTTTCTTAACACTCTATAAATTTCAGAGTGAACTTTTCAGAATTTTCTGAGCTGTAGACAAAACTGTAGAAGTACTTATTTTAGCTTTTTTATTTCCTGTCAAGTCGAAATATATTGAATTCTATATTATTATTTAATTAATTTTCCCTGACATTCAAATCTATTATTAAGAAATATCTAAAAATAAATAAGTGTAGTTTGTCAAGGGTCTAAGTCGGAATAGTTAGTCTTAGAAATCATTTTAAAGCATGTCAATTTTTTGTGATGATAAATATGATTTTGCATGAAAATCCGCTGTCTAATGATAACTGAAACTCCGCTTTTAGTCTGAAAAAGCGACGTCCCACTTTAAGGTACATACAATTGTACTATTATCCATCCATGTTAATGTTAATCATACTCCTTTGAATATTTGTTTAGAACAAAAGCAGTGATAATATTTATTAACTCATAGCTCTGAAATATCTGAATCCGATTGGAAGGTAATGTTTGAGAACATTACAAAGAAATATATTTATGAGATTTTTGTTTTATCGCGACTACAATGGACTATGTTGTTTGGAAAGTGAAATGAAACGGAATGAAGCTTGTTCCTAAGACATTTAAAAACATGTAAGGAAAGACTTAAAGTCGGACGGAGCCGACTATATGATACACTCCACTTTCTATCCGAATACAATTCAATTCAGTAAAAAAGTGAAATCGGGAAGGATTTTTGTCAAATAGAGAAGAAATAGAGAAGAAACCACTTACACAATAGGTTTCTGGGGCGGAAAAAGTTAAGCCGGGAGCGAAATTTGTATGGGAGCTATATATAAATCTGAACCGATATGACTTAATTTCACCACAGGGTTTCCTAGCTTAAATATAAGACGTTTTGCCAATTTTGAAGAAAATCTGTTAAAATATGTGGTATCTAGAGTGCAAAAAGTCAAATAAGGAGTGAAATTCGTATGGGGGCTAATCTAAATATGAACCGATTTTCTTCAAATTAAATAGCGTTCGTCCTTATCCCGAAAAACTTCGATGTGAAAAGTTTCATTTGGTTCTGGCTATAATTCCAACCTGTATCGTGATTACAAGAATAGATGGACAGACAGACGGACATTGCTAAATCGATTCAAAAAGTGATTCTAAGTCGATCGGTATAATTAACAATGGGTCTATCTCGCTTCCTTTTGAGTGTTACAAACAAATGCACAAAGACATAATACTTGTAATACTCGTGTAGTGTATAAATACAATTTTTTACTAAAATCCATTAAAAACGTTTAGTACATAACCTAACATAAACCAAAAGTATTTGGTGCATAATGAAATATTAAAAGTAAGGCCATTTTAGGAAGTAGATGCTCTAAAATATATCAACCTTGGCAAGTTGTATATTTTTGTATCCACTGTGAATCGGTTCCCAATCACTTTTCTTTTCATTTCAACCCTTCAAACCACGAAGATATTCATATTTTTCTATAAAATATTAGTTTATAGCTTTAGAAGTCCGTATATTTATATACGGTATTCCAAGTTTATTGTGTGGTCTTTATGCGGCTGCTTGGTATTTACCACTTTCGCATTATGACCATCACTCCAAAGTACTTCTGCACTCCACTCGGTATATTTGTCATTCATAATTTAATATGTACCTACTCCACTATTTTTTTCATTCCAGTTCCATGCTGTAATGCACTCCTAATTGTTATTTAAACATTTAATTTATATCATTTTTTTGCTCCGCCGTTGTCGTCTCTGTTGCTTTTGTGTTATGTGAAAGTTTAAGCATTTAATTACACAAACTGTGATAACACAAACAAACCAGAACAGAATATGCCATAAAAACCGTCTGACTTTAAACTAAACAGAAAAAAGAAACACTGTAAAATGCAAAATAGTTTGTTGGTACGATAAAAAGATAACAAAGCAAGGTCGGTATGATAAGGGTGGGGTGGAAAAAATTCGCAAAAAAAATGATTTGAAATCGAACTTGAAGATTGTGAAAATGATAAGATGAAGACTAATTTTGATTAATTCTAAACCGAAGTTTTCTTAACACAGGGGAACAAATTACAAGATATATCTTCACCTTTGACAGGAATAGTGATTTTTAGTATATATATTAGGTCGCAGTCCATACAAGTGGAAAAGCAATTTCCAGTCACCCCTCGAAATAAAGATGTTTAATGATAATTTGGAAAATATTTCGTTCCTACATCAAACCGTCTATGAAAACATCCCTAAAATCAAGTTTTTTCCGTGTAATTTTTTAATGTTGCATTTTTATCCAATTTGTCTCTGAATTCTTGAAAGCACTTAAATTGTAAAGTTTGATTCTTGCCTTAGAGTAACTTATTGGTCGAATTATTGGATTATTTTAGAGTAATATTTTGTGTTTTTTATATTAACAACTGAAAACTTTTTCGTTAATAGCTGCAGTCAATGCCGAACGAATGTTGCCTACATGATGAAAATCCGAAAGAGATTGACGCCGCAGCTCATTTTTGTAAATGTTGGCTCTGAAAATCCATCTCCTGTATTAAATTATTTCAGAAAAATGGAGTCAGAGGCGTCATTTTTCTTCCGATATTCATCATATATCCTCCTATATTCCTCCTATTTATTTTTCACAACACCCTTTACAAAATGTTTCCAAGAAATATAAGTTTTTAGCTGTCACTTTGAATCAAGAATAAAAATTTATTTTCGTGACCCATCCTAATATATATATATATTTGTCTCCATATTTTTAATAAAAAAATATAAAATTCTAAGTAGTATATATATGTTCCTTCTGGGGAAAATTTAGGAACATCGGAACATATATGACTCATCACCCCCCTCTTTCTTTCCCCCCCACCCCCGCCCCCTGTTGAGGTGACCGCAGGCCGCAATCGAGACCGCAATGGAGACCGCAATCGTAACCGCAATTGAAAACCGCAATCGAAACCGCAATCGAAGGTTCGGAGCTGGAAAACCGCAATCGAAAACCGCAATCGAAGGTTCGGAGCTGGAAAACCGCAATCGAAAACCGCAATCGAAGGTTCGCAGTTTAAAATCGCAGCTGGAGTTTAAAATCGCGACCGAAGGTTAATCTATTTCTAATGCAATGTGTATTTGTTGCGGTTTTTGCATGCTCGTGTATTATTTTTTTAGTTTTTTAATGAGAATTTTTAATTACAATGTATTTCTTGTGGTTTTTATGCAGGCGATAAGACTTTTGCGTGCTCGATCATGCTTTTGGTTCTATAAATATTTTTTTTTTTTTGTGGTTTTTATGTATGCTTGATAAGGCTTAGTTGGTTCTAGAAAAAACAAGTATTTATAGAATAATTTTTTGTATAAAAACCAGATGGATTGAGTGAAAAAACATTTAGTAGCAAGTCAGACGTTCACTTTCAACATGTCTTCACAATCAAATTTGCAGGAGATTTCTGAGAAAGGCGTATTTAAGAAGAATATATTATCAATAAAATCGCTTCCTTACAACGAGAAGATACTTATACTACATGCGGAAAAGAAGAACACGAAATTTGGGACGAGAGTAATGCTCGAGACGGATGAGCATGTCATGTTTCTGCCGGAAAAATATAACAATCTTAACGAGCAGGCTTTGATTGAACTGCAAAGTGGAATTCTTTGTATACAAAAAGAAAAACTCGGAGAAACTAATTATAAATTAGTATTTGAACCAATAGTTTAATTTATTGTATGACATTTATAAAAAATAAATAAAATCCTTAAGCAAAAAAAAAAAAAAAAAACAATGTTTTATCTATTAACCCCTTAATGCAAATAATTTATTTTTATTGTACGATTTGCAGAATCCTACATATCCCCAAACCAATAGAAAAAAAAAAAGACAAAAAATATTTTTTTTTTTATATATTTATTAATTTTAATCATACTGACATAATACGCCGCATTATAACTATATCATCTTCTGTTATTATTATATCAGCATATAACGAGGGGATTACATTAATACTTTGGATGTACACTTTTGTCAGAATTAAACATTTGGAAACATCATATAATTTTACGGTGTACGATAGCCACAAGTCACAGACCTGTAGACTCCAACCCTCCCTGAAACCTGGTGCAGTTTCTATTAAAAATGTATTAATTTTGGTTGTGATGACTGTACTCCTTAAAACATCAAAAAACTCTGGTTTATCCCATGCTTCCTTTATGGGTATGGGTTCTCCATGCTCCTCAGCTGTTATCTTCATTGAATCAAAATTTACTTGTAAGCTCAGCATGATGTTAATGTGATGTTTAATGTGTTAACGATTATGATTAAGTTTTCAAAAAATTTCTTGAATTTATAGCAAAAAAGGAGTACATAGTAATGCAAACTTTTTGCAACAATCTACAAATAAGTTGTAGTGGTAACCACATATTCCTACAGAAGAAATAATAACTAAACCAAATAAAATAACAAC
The DNA here is from genome assembly GCA_947397865.1 of Polietes domitor. NCBI lineage: Eukaryota > Metazoa > Arthropoda > Insecta > Diptera > Muscidae > Polietes > Polietes domitor. Next base: position 6,464,825 of record OX377621.1, on the reverse strand, counting down.
AACAAGAATAACTTTAAATTAAATGTTTTGTTATGCTTTCCCCCGATGACCACATTCCCATACATAATACAAACCCATTCGTCGCATAATAAGTTTCATATCAACAATGTAAGAATGGTTTTTATTTTTTCAGAATGCGATAATACAAATTGCAAAGCTTGTGTACTAAGCTGTATCGATCCCGATAACCACATTCCCATACATAATACAAACCCATTCGTTGCATAATAAGTTTCATATCAACAATGTGAGAATGATTTTTATTTTTTCAGAATGCGATAATACAAATTGCAAAGCTTGTGTACTAGGGTGTATCGATTATATTTAATTGTACATGCACAAATATTTGCATTTTGCATAGAGTTCAGCGTACAGTTCCATGTATGAATTCCGTGAGTTGTATGTATGAATGGTGTAGATATATTCTGATATATGTTTAATTCTTCAATCATTTGTATGAAAAAAGTTTTGTGATCCTCATCAATGTAGTTGCTATATTCGTTTACGAAAGAAATTAAATCCGCTGCCGATAACATTGTTTTTTTGATAATTTCTATACAAAGTTTAAAGAACAACTAATATATTCTCATATAATGTAATTAGTTTTTATCTAAGCTTAACAAATCAAGAAGAAGAACATTGTGATTTTTTATTTTTTATATTTTTGTTTTTATTTTATAAACATTAATAAATTGTCTTAATAAAATAACATTTTTTTCAGCACATCTATAATTAGGATGATATTTGTGATAACTACAATTTTTTATATTTAAGTTATTTCTATAGAGATTATGTATATTTAAACAGTTAACATCATCTAAATTAATTATAGCTACATCTATTTCTATTAATTTTTTTAACCAATTAAGTTTTTCATATCCTTTTACAAATATTGTTGAATTTACTTCTTTTTTCACAATTATATTTAAATAGTCTTTGAAATCCTTAAAGCTAGAGTTGCCATCATTCCATCGTAAGCCATGAAAATGTTTACTAAGCCAGTTATTTGTTATCTTGTCCTTTAATGATAATGATGTGAATTTGCAAGGGGGGTATATAATAAACTTTTTAAGTGTCTGGTTTTCTCCAAAGATACAAACTTCCTTTGCAATGAACTTATTATTCATGAAAAATCCTTGAACGTCTATAATTATTGAATTGTTGTCAGACATTATTGTTGATTAAGTGTTGAAATTACAATGATTGTTTTTAATTTGATTGTAAATATTTTTATAATTTTTAATAATTTTTTTAGCGTCTGCTTCTCCTCCTCTTTTTTTCAAATTATAGATTATACAATTACATGTATCTGGACCACATTTTGTATTATCCTTTGACCAAGCACAAAATTCATAATGTTTTCCAAATCTGGATTCTACACATTTTAAACTGTCAACGTATTCCAGATGAGATTTTATATTAATTAGTTTTTCTTTATCCTCTTCGGAGATAATATTGGCAAACGTTTTTAAAAAATTATATATTTCCTTTATCATATTTTATTTATTTATTTATTTTTTTTGTTCTGATGAATATTACTGTATGCTCATGTGTAACGTTTGCAAATAATCGTTAATATCAATTGTTCTGATATTTATATTACTTTCATATCGCTCAAATAATGGATGAACTTCATGTCCATTAATTCTTCGGTTTGAGTTGTAATCATATCTATTTTTATTACTATTATGCTCAAAACAATAAATGTTGAGTTTGCGGTATGCGTAGTTACTGTAATAGCTGCATACGAGTCTAATTTCTACATTTTCATATTTTAAGTTGAAATGACGGTAGAATACCGTAGAACTTTCAATGATACCACCAACATTAGTTTCTTTTTCTATTAAGTCTTTTCTAAAAGCTTCAATAGCTTCATCAATAGTAAAAAATTTAGGTTCAAGCCTTTGTCTGCTCCTTAGTGTTGTTGTTGTTGGTGTGTCGTCGTTTGATGCATTATTTAATAACTGAATTGATAAATAAACTCGTGCTCCTATGGTATTATTAGCTAATTTTATTCGAAATTCTATACGTTTGCTAGTGTCACCATTAAATACAGCATTTTGATTAGCGCTATATTTATCGTGAAGTGATGAGTTTTGTTGATTTTGATGTGTATTATATCTATTGTAAGGTATTCGATAATATTGTTGTTGAATACTAGGGTATATTCCGTATATGATAATTAAAATAACAAAGTATATTATCTTATTTGCATACATATTACTTTTCAATGCAATGTATACAAGACAACTAATAATTATTTTTTAGTTTATATCCATTTTATATGTTTGAATATAGTTGTCAACATCAGTTATCACAATATTTTGTAATTTTTGCGAAAAATCTGGAACTCGAACTTTCTCAATTTCACCATTGCTTAAAATTCGTTCGTGTTCAATTTCTCGATATTCAAAACAACTTATTTTAAGTCGGCGTAGCTCATATTTGCTCTCATATGTGCAACGGATTGGTATATTTATATCTTCATATTGTAAATTAAAATGACGATAAAAAGGTTCTTCAGCATCAATTATACCACCAATATCTGATTCTTTTGCAATTAACGTTTTGCGAAATGCTTCTATGGCTTCATCTACAGAAAAATATTTTGTATCAGGTTTTTCACTTGTCATAGGAACTGTTGTACTGGTACTAGTTGATGTGTTAATATTATCTTCTCCATCCAGTTGATAATACTCATCCCTATTTTCTAATATTTCACTTTCTTTCATCATAACAAATGAAATATTAACTTTAAGAATATCGTTGTTTGGTAAAGTTAAATTAAACTCAACGGTTTTTGATTTTGAGTCGATTTTGGGATCTGATGTAATAGATAAAGTTGAGTCGGTGTTGTTATCAGATGTAACAGACAATGGTAATGAATTACCAATTGTTACATTGAGTAGAACAAAGGAAAACAATATCCAATATAATTTCATTATATCAATTTATTATATTCTTATGCACACTATAGAACTTGCGTTGAATAGATACTGATTAATAAACTATAAAACGCTTACCTTATATATTCAGTAGAAATGTAAAGCAAACAAAGAAAATGTGAAATTCTCTTTCCTCTCCCTTCATATTCCCTCTCTCTATTTCATACACTCATCTACATATTAATAGCAAAATTAAATAAAAAATGTTTTTGTTGTTTTTTTTTTTTTTTTTATTTTTATTTATTTTATGATAAAGAATTATATATATATATAGTTTTCAATTACAATAATTTTTTTACTTCATTTGTTAGAGGTATATATTCAAACATTTTGTCATGGATAATTAAACAGTATAGAGATGTATTCGATGGTATGTTTTTAGCTGTTTCCAATTCAATTCGTACATCGATTGGACCAGTTTTTACTGTTTCATTTTGATGTGTTACATCAAGAACAATAATTGGTGCTTGACTCTTGAATTTATCACGCTTTAGTAGAGGTTGTGGTTCACGTCCATAGTAGCTTTGTTGAAATTTTGTATACATATTATAAAGTAGGGCGAAGCGGTTTCTATCAAATTTAAGATTAAGATCATCGTATGGATATGAATCAGAATTTAGATGAACCTTAACGTTTGATATATCACAATGGATAAATTTATTGTTACTATTTCTAAATCCCAAAAGAAGAAATCGTGGTCGTTCATTTTCATTTGCGAGCTTAACATTCCATAAAATTTTTGTATTCGTAGGAACTGAAGGATAGTAATATATATCCCATGTTCTAAATGTTATATTCAAGGGTTGACGATTATTAATTACTTTAAGCATTTGCAGCTTGTATGCATCAGCAAGTTGAATGTGTGGAACTTTCCATGTAATATTTAAAATTGATAGTTTCCAGGTTTCAGTTACAGTTATAGATTTAAGTACTTGCAAGTCATCTTTAGATCGTAATAAAATTAATTCATGTTTAGCATTAACTATTATTTTATTGAAGTCTTCAGCAAATCCTAAAAGCATTTTTAGTGGTACACAAAAATTAAAATACCCACTCACAAGAGGGAGATCTTCTATGTCAAATGGTGCCCATCCTGCATTCATTAGATTATTGCTTTCATTTTCATTCAGTGATACATAGTTTTTTATTTCGGTTGCTATACCCAAGTGACGAGTACGATCAATTTCTATTCCATTAAGCTCATATCTTATCTCATCAAATAAGTGTGCTATACAATTGTTTAACAACTTTATCGATGCTGATATTGTAGAGTCTGCTTTTGTTGCAAAACCCTCAATGTATAAGAAACTTTCACCAGGGGCGACATACAAGTCTTGGTTTTGAATGGAAATCCTAATTTCATCATTATTTTGAAATGATTGTAAATATGGTATATAGCTGTGATACTCCTTTTTTATTATTGTATTATCAAATTGTGGTTTTTGTAAGACGTTAATGATGTTACTCATTCTATTTTGCTTCTGTATTAAACTTGATTCTTAAGATAACAATTATTTTAGTTTGAAACCCAAACTTTTCAGAAAGTCTTGATTCGTTGTACTTAAAATATATCTTTTTCCTCCTTTTAATCCTTTGTTTTTCTTATTGTGATGAGGTGATATTTTAGTTGTGTATCCCTTCAAAGTTGACGGTTGAGTGATTGTTAAGTCGTTAAATAACTCCTTTTTGTTGAATATTATCATTCTTTTAATGGTTTTAAGTGTAATCTAATTGAAATTTTTTCTCCACGAAAGTTTATCAAATTTCCAGATTGATCAACAACTTTCAGAACAAGTGAATTTATCGTGTTTGTATTCACCGGTAGATATATCACGTTGGTTGGATTTTCGTTGATTTTATATCCTGGACTAACGACGAGTGAAAACTGATGAAGAGTATGCGCTGACTTGTTATTTATATAGGATCCCGTTACAATATTACATTCAATAACTATAGTGTTCACTTTTGTAATTTCTATTACCTTATCAGAATAGTGATCAACATTTGGTTCAAGTACTCGCTTACTAAAACCTAATAATGAACCAATAGAGTTTTCTTTATCTAAATAAATTCGATCTATCGGGCTTCTTATATATGTTTGAAGTGTGTTGTAATTCGCTTGTAAGATGAGATTTTTATTTTTTTTACTCAGTTCACGATATTTATCAGTTATAAACGTAGATATATTAGAAAATTCATATGATCCAAGCGGAATAATTATTTCATGATCACCTATATTAAATTTATTGTTTTCTTCATCAATATTTGGTATTGAGTGATATGTATCGAAACTTATTAGACCACAAACATATTTTTGATCTAAAACAATTGGTGGAAAGTAGTTGGCCACAAGTACTGATGTGTTATCGTTTAAAGTTAACGTTATTGACATCTTTACAGCTGGTGTTAGAATAAAATGATTAATGTAATTGATTATGCTTTTATTGTGAGATGTTATGATTATTTATCCAAGAATTATGTTCTGAAGAAAATCCTAACCATTTAACATAAAGTCTATTTCCTCTCCTCCTTATCACCTTTTCTACTAAATATGTATCTGGAAATTTTGTTTTCGATAGTTCATATTCATAGAAACCACCTTTTATTGTCCTTCCTTGATAGTCCTTAAGTATATATGTATTAGGATTTGTATTCTTTACAGTTTTAATCGTAAATATTTCTGTAGTCCAATTTGGTGTATATCCTTTTTCAAATTGATGTTTATATTTGCTTATTCGTACATTATCATTTATTTTAAACTTTGGTCTTTTAAATAGTTTGAGGTTGCTGTAGACTGAATCTAAAAGTGATTTCTCATTTGAGGAATTCACAGTATTCGGAGTCATTTTTATTGTTCGATGAAATGTATTATTATATGTATTTACTAGGTTTTTATATATATCAATCCATTTATAATTTCCACGAAAACTAAACTCTTTCCACATTTTGCCTTTTAGTGTTCTATTAAATCGTTCTACGATGGATGCTTTTAGAGTACTATATGTAGAATAATGATTGATGTTATTTATTCGCATAAGTTGAGAAAAATTATTGTTAAAAAACTCCTTTCCGTCATCAGTTTGTAAATTTTTTGGTGTTCGATTACTTTGGTTGAAAATTTTCTGTATAGCATTAACTACACTTTGAGCTGTTTTATCTTTTATTGCCTCAACCCAAGCTTTTTTTGAAAATGTATCTATAACGGTTAAGAGATATCGATATCCATTGTTATACATCACATAAGTTCCCATTTCAACAAGATCTGCTTGCCACAAATCATCGATCCCCTTCATAACCACTCGTCTCCTTTCAAAATTTTTACGTGCTTGCTTGTGTAGTTCATTAACAATTCCTCTCTTGTCCTGGTTTAGCTCCATGTTTTTTATCGATTGAAATAAACCATTTTTTGTTTTGTTGTTATATACTCTATACTACATGTTATTTGAACTGTTCAACTGGAATATTAATTTTATTCTTTCCAAGAGTTGTAAAAAGATAATTCTCAATCGCATCAAATCGACCATTTAAAATTTTTATAGTATTTTCAATTAATTTCTTTGAATCTTCAATATTCTGTTTTTTCGAAATACTCAAAGTATTGTTAAGTTGATTAAGTGTGTTTTTTACATTAACTAAATCATTGTTTATAGTTTCAAACTTTTTTTTATTTTCTTCTTCTAGTTTTTCCAAACCAACCCATTTGAAAATATATTCTTCATTATCACTAAATCTCTCATTAATTTTCTTCATAAATGATTTGTTTTCAGCTAGCGTTTGAGTTTTTATAACATTCTCAAATCTCTTCATTTCTAGATTAATATCTGTTGTCAGTTTGTTCTGAAATTCTCCCCAACCCAAAAGCATATCATTATGTCGCTTTTCAATTTTACTTTCGATACTAGCAATTTTTTTATTCAGGAATGCTTTTGTAACAGCATCGTCAGGATCGGAGGGTGCACTTAAATTGCTGATTTTCTTTCCGTTTACATTTAAAGTATTGTTGTGAACAGTAATTCCAAGAGATCTCCCTAAATTCATCCTTAACAATGAATTATTGAATTGATTTTTACTACCACTCTCTCCAAATTTATTGATGGTTGACATTTTTGTTTTTTTTTTTTTTATTTTTTTCTATTTTATTTAATTATATTTGCTTCTCGCAATTCTTCAACAATTGAGATAATTTCGTTTTTGTGGTTGTTGTGACCAACACCTTCAGATGAAAGGAGTAATCGCAATCTGTCAACCAATTCGTTTGGATCATCCCAATATATATAGTTTGGTTTGCGATTGTCTAATGATTTTAAACTCATTCCGAAACCTTTAGACAGAATATTCGATTTGCTACGAAATAATCGTTTTATTATAAATTTATACTTATATGCCTTTGTTCCCTTAATTTGACCTCCTGATGAATAATTTCTTTTATAAGCATTTGTAGTTGACAAAATTTTCTTATATTGATCTAAATCCTTCTTTGTATAATGTTGTGGTTTAATGTGGAATATAAGTTGAAATAGTCCTGGAGTCATTTTCCATTCAGATTTCCCAATTTGTACTGAATTATCTTGATGAAATTTTAATTCGTCTTTTCCATACCGCATGTTACCATTTAAATCTACATTAAATCCATAGACTTTATCTAATTGCTTATTATCGATAAGTGTTTGTAGAACATTGAATAGTGATGATGATGGTGCATTTGCATTCAATAGATTATCACTACTCAATTTTATTCGTTTTCTGTCAGAATTTAATTGTGATAAACTCTTTCGTTTATTCGACTTTGCTATTTTGTCACTAGTTAGTTTTATTCGTTTTCTGTCAGAATTCAATTGTGATAAACTCTTTCGTTTATTCAACTTTGCTATTTTGTCACTAGTTAGTTTTACCCGTTTTCTGTCAGAATTTAATTGTGATAAACTCATTCGTTTTTTCGACTTTGCTATTTTCTCAGTAGTTAGTTTAATTCGTTTTTTATCATCATTTAACTGAAATGTACTCTTCCGTTTCGGAAATACACGTGATTTTTTCGTTAGCTTTTTATCGTTTTCATCAAAACAATTGAACGAATTATATTGTTTTAAATTCTTCCCAACTCCCTTTCTCTTTAAATCCTCTAAAATATTATTCTTCCCAACTCCCTTTCTCTTTAAATCCTCTAGAATATTATAATCTTTTCTTTTCCTTTTAATAGCGTTATATCCATCCGATGTACATTTTCTTTTTTGTGAAATTTCATCTTCATCCATCTGTTCTATATCCTGATTGTCATATTTATCTGTGGGATTTAGCGTATTTGGAAACATTGTTGTTGTTGTATATTGCTTATTATCTCCTCTACCATCATTCGTTGAGGTAACATCTCTCATCTGAACTTCATTGTCAGATGCATCGGAATCCTCGTAATCATTAAAATTGTTAGATGGAAAGCTATCATAATCATCATCATCATCATTATCATCAACATCTTTATACTTTTCTTTATAATCATAATTATTTGAATGTTGAAATTTTTCATCTTTGTTCTCATCTAGTTTTTCTATAATATTCTTCAAAGGTTTTGTTATTGGTTGAAATGTATCTTCCAATAGATTATCTCTATCTATTCGATTGAGTTTAATATTTTTCAATTTTTCTTTCAATACTGCTCTTGTTTTTACAATCTCCTTTAACAATTTGTTTCTTTTCATGATTAATATTATTTTTGATATCCGTCAGCTTAATATGTCTGGTGTATGTCTTCAATCGTTTAGGTACCGATCTGCTTTATATCTGCTATTGATCTGCTTTATATCTGCTATTGATCTGCTTTATATCTGCTTTATATCTGCTATCGATCTGCTTCATACATTATTATAACTGAATAAAGGTATTAAATCCTTTGCGATATCGACCTTTATTAATTGGATCATCCTTACACACAACAAGAAATCCGTATTTATCTTTCCAACATTCACTACAAATCTTCAAAAAATCTCTTAATGTCATATCACCTAAGACATGATCGTTATATATATGTCTAACATTCATTTCATCTTGCTTAAATATGATTATCATGTTTGCGTTATCACGTATTAAATGTTTAGGAATTCTCGTATATGTTTGACACAAATAAAAGCAATCAATGTGCTTATGTCTTCCCATACAAAAATAATCTCGTACAGTATTTTGTTTATCACAAATTACATCATCAAATATCATTATAGAATGTGGATTTGCTTTTGTTGGACTTATAACTTTTTCATTTTCTGAGAACGTGAATAGATGTATTCCTTTAATTGGTGCAATCAATTTCTTTAAGTATTGATATTTTGGTTGGTATAAAGATTTAGAATATATATAAATATTTCTAAATTTAAGACCATTGGGGCTTTCTATGAGACTAATCATAACATTTGTTTTACCACAATTTGATGGTCCCACTATAAGAGCACGTATTGAATTTGGTAATAAGGTGCTATGTACAATCTTTTTTTTCTGAGAACAAACACTATCAGTGTTTTTCACAGTTATCTGTTTAGATTGTTGTATTAAACGCATTTTATCAACTAAGTGATTCTCAATATATAGTTTAGTATATATATAAAAATTTTCATTTTCCTTTAAGTCGTTCACCCTACCAATACATAATAAAAAAGTTATGTATATTAATTATAAGTGTTGTAATAAATTTAAACAGTCTGCTACTGGATTTGGATTGGTAAACAACTTAATTAATAATCTTCCATTTGAAGCGCATTTACCTGGATATCAATATTGTGGTCCAGGAACAAAGCTAGCACAACGCTTAGCACAAGGAGATAAAGGAATAAATCTATTGGATTCAGCTTGCAGAGAGCACGATATTGCATACTCACAAAATAAAGATATTCATACACGTCATCAAGCCGACAAAGTTTTAATAGAAAAAGCTTGGCAAAGAGTTAAATCAACAGACAGTGACTGGAAAGAACGTGCAAACGCGTTGTTAGTAACAAACTTGATGAAAGCAAAAGTTAGATTCGGACTCGGTATGACTAACAAAAGAAAAATGAGTAAAAAAAGATGTAATAAAAAATTATTTACATCGACAGTGAAGAATACTTTAAAAACATTAAAAGCTAAAAAACCTATTGATATATATGATGCTGTAAAAATCGCTAAAAACATTGTACATTCAAGCTTCAAGAATAAAAAGAAAAGTAATATAGCTATACCAAGAGTCATCCGAGTACCGAAAATTGGTGGATTTCTACCAATAGTTCCAATTTTAACTGCGTTATCAGCCCTCGGTGGTTTAGCAACTGGAGGATCAGCTATCGTAAAAGCAGTTAATGATATCAAAAGTGGAAAGGAACAACTAGCTGAAGCTTCTCGCCATAATAGATATATGGAATCAATTGCTATGGGTAAAGGTTTATATCTTAAACCTTATAAAACAGGATATGGACTTTACTATAAACCAGCTGCAAAAAACTAATAAGTAGACTACCCAAACGACCACTAACAGATATCGATTTGGTTAAGTACTGCAAAGTATTGAAACATTTTAGGGGAGTTTTTATGCGAGACTCTTTACCAAATAAACCACTACATCAAGAATGTGGAATTGTTAACTTAGATACAACTAACGGATCAGGAACACATTGGGTAGCCTACTACAAAAATTTTAACTATAAGGAATATTTTGATAGTTTTGGTAATTTGCAACCACCGCTAGAAATTATTAATTATCTAAAAGCACCCATCGAATACAATTATAAACAAAAACAACAATTTAATACTTACAATTGTGGCCATTTGTGTATAAAATTTCTCTATAATAAATATAATATGTTTTAAAAAAAAAAATAAATAAAAACACATTTGTTTCTTTTAATCATTCTTTATTTGATAGTGTCCCCAAGCATAGGTATCAACACCATTTTCTCTTATAAATCTCTTATCATCTAAATGACTTAAAACTAATTTCTGTATATGTTGTGTGTACAATTGATGAAGCTTAGATCTAAAAACATACATTGAATCATAGTATTTTTTTTGTTCAAAAAGACAACTTTTAAAATCTTTGGTGGAGAGTTTCATTGTAACACAATGTTTTACCCCTTTTATTTTCTTTATTTCTTCATTTACTTTATCAATTTTAATTGAATACATTTTTGAACGTAATCCAATAAATTCCTTCATTATTTTTCCACTACATTCATCTTTCATCATTCCTAAAACTTTCTTGTTTTCCAACGGAAAATTGAAAATATTATTAATTGGATACGAAGATGTATCAAAATATGTTGTGATATCATTTCGAATGTCATCATAGAAATTTTTTGTTTTAATATCATAAATAAATGAATCAGTATCCATGTAATTTAGAGTAGCTGATTGATTAAATTTCGGTTTTACATAGTTATAATGAAAATCATACATTTTATATTTCGACAATTCTAAAACAGCAAAACCGATATATATTGGTTTATTATATTCAACATTCGTTTTATTCATTTGAATAACAACCATATCGTTAGAAATTCTGAGAGAACTATGGAAATTAGGTTTAGCTATAAGAGCTCTCGCACCCAGTCGTCTACCTGCACTCTCCCAACTAGTTACAATTTTAATGAATTTTCTTTTATCAACATTTTCCATAGTCTTACCGTAAACAGCATTATTCAATAATTTGAAAAAATTTTGTTCAAATAAATTTTTAGCTAAAGTTCTATGATAGTTATTTAAATCAATATACTTTTGCAACCAATTCGATTGTTTAAACTTAAGAATTCTATGTATTTTTTTTAAAACTAAACCATGTTGAATACACTGCTGAAGAGTTTTATAATGTATGACATAATTTGTTTTATTATGTAAATTCAACACTAATTTAGGTTGTTTCATGGAACCAATTTTTTTATTTTCAGCACAAAATGGTAAGTCATTGTGAGAATCATGTAATGAAGATGGATATTCCAAGTCTACTTCTAATATATATCCTATTTCCAAATCTTTTTCAATATCATTCAAATTAAAATTTTCAACGTCTTCAACCCACTCAAAATCTTTATAAGGGAGAAACTGTGACATAGCATAACCATATAAATTGTTAACATCTAAATAAATTAGAAAATTTGAATCTATACAAGGATTATAATCGCTAACATACATATTATTTGCTACTGAATATCGTTTAGAACATTGAACAATACCTCCTCTAATACCCTGAACAATAAAATTATGTTTTTCAAGATCAGTCAATAATTCTAATTCAATTCCTGTTGTCTTCAACATTGCACTCCAAGACAAACCAGGGGTCGTATAATATTGACAAGGATCTAAATTATAAATGTTTTTACAGACTTTTCTAAAATTTTCAAAAACATCACATAATAACAAAACGTCAACTTTCAAATAAAGCAATAAGTAATCTCTTAAATTTTTACATTTAAATGTATTCCACACATTTTTAGCATGCGTGTAGTCATCTACACTACAACTCTCATCAGTTAGCTTATTATAAAATTTGGAAATAGGTGGTAACTCATTTTCCTCTAGTTTGTTAACAGAATCTAAATAATCATAAGGAAATACACCCTTACGCTTCATTAAATTAAATTCAACATCATTTGCAAAAGTTGATTTGACAACATTAAAATCTACATCAGATAAGTAACCTGCTAGTTTTTCTAAACTAGATGGCATAAATTTACATGAATCTAGAAAACGTATTTCAACACTTTTATCTGATTCTATATAAATTCTCTTTGATATAGAAATATATTGTTCCTTATTTAATGGAAGAATATTTATATCACCCATTACAATGGAGAGTTCTCTAACAAATAAATGGGAATCATATGCTGAAAGATTATGGAAAAATACTGGAACAAAATTCGCTATTTGATATTCTAAATTACAATTGTTATGAGCAGGCCCCCTATATTCACCCGTTAAATGACAATGGTCAGCTACTCTAACCTCATTGTGGGAAATAGTCTTTTCACAAATGTGACAAATCGAATGTTCCTTTTGATGTTGTATTTGAAGAGGTGTTAAGGAATTCATTTTTTTTGTTTTTGATAAATAATTTTTATAGATATTTAAAATATCATCCACTAAAGATTTGAAAAAATGCCTTGTACAATCTTCTCCAGAATAAATTTTTGTTTCATCTAAACTATTATCAAATGAACACTTAATATAATAACTATAAGCAAAAGGAATATGCTTTTGAACTGATTTTACTTTACTAGAATTTTGAACATCTAAAGGTTCAAGAATACATTCAAAATCAGCATAAATAGTGAAAGGTACATCTAACTTATGTTTAAATTTTTTAAATTTAAGAATTTTATCCTTATCTGAAGGCATTGTTGTTACAATCTTTTTACACTCTAATTTATGTCTTTGCAGTGCACTTTCTGATAGAAAATAGTTTAAGCATGTATTACAAAAATTAACTGTTCTACGGTGATTTGTCATCGAACTTCGGAGCAATCTGAAAGTAAACGATTTTTTTTTTATTAATATTTTTATTAATATAATAGTACTATCTAATAATTTTATCTAATAATTAACGTACCTTGAAATATTTTTGATCCACACGTAATGTAATTTATCTCCTTCTTCCAAAAGGAGTAGATTGATGTGGGTTGATTTCTCCAACTTCGTAAAATAATAGGGTCCGACAATCTTATCATCCTCTAAGCCGAAAACATTTACACTTAATGTAGGGTTCTGTAGCTCAAAGTATTCGATATTATTTAATGGTAGTGGAAATTCCAAGTTTTCAAAATTTAACGTTATATTATTTTCCAATGATATTACATCCGCGCTAATGTCTTTAATATGATAACTTCCACATTTACAAGGTTTCCTTTCTCGAGGTACTGGATAAGTTGCTGATATTACTGCCCATTTAAAGCAGTATACATCATTGTTTTGCACATTTATACAAGCTTTTTTCTTTATCAATTTTGAGGGTAGGTTTATGTATTGTGATCCTCGTATACAAGCATATTTATTTATATTCACTTCCAAAAAGTTTATTTCAATTAATGTCCATCCACTATCCCTTTCTTGGAATTCACTCATTTTTTTTATTATCTCTTCACAATTGTAATTGTAATGTTCTACTATTTCTTCAGGTGTGGCTGTTGGTGCCATCACACTCATTTTTGTGGGATGTGTAAATATAGTTACTTCATCTTCACTTTTTCCTTTCATTAAATGTTCCACTATTTTTTCAGACGTGGTTGTTGATGTCATCACACTCATTTTTGTGGGTTGTGTAGATATATTTACATCATCTACACTTTTTTCTTTCATTAAAAAATATGTACAATGTAGTACACAATTGTATTTAATAGCACCATGTTTTTCTATTGCACTGTGAATTATATTTACAACTTTTTCTTCAATTGATTTGAAAAAGTTTTCGGGAAGTAAATTGTTTGTATTAATGTTTTTTATTTTATAGCTTTCTAAACGATTTTGAAAGCTAGATTCAATACAATATACATCATTATCCATCCATTTTACACTCTTCTCAGTGTGTGCGTTGGTGCGTATATGATGTTTCCACAATTGTTTTAGAACATTTAAATTACAGTTTTTGCAATACACTACACTTTCTTCCTTTTTTCCGATGTGTTCACTTGTCTTTATATGTTTCACAAACTCATTATATTTTTCAAATTTTAAATTACATTTTACACACTCAATGTTATGTTTTGATCGTATATGACGATTCAAGGACTGATTATATTCAAAGGATTTGTCACAAAAATTGCAAACAAATTTTCCCATTTTTATTTTTATTATTTTTTTTTTTTTTATCTGTGCAAGCAAAAGATTTATAATGTTATACAACAATGGCTTTAAGAAATGTACCCTTTTATATGCATGCGGACGGACATCACAAAGAAGTGTAATCGTCAACGATTGTGGTTTTTTGATTTAGTGTACATATACAGACCGACCACACATGCAAAAGTCTTATCGCCTGCATAAAAACCACAAGAAATACATTGTAATTAAAAATTCTCATTAAAAAACTAAAAAAATAATACACGAGCATGCAAAAACCGCAACAAATACACATTGCATTAGAAATAGATTAACCTTCGGTCGCGATTTTAAACTCCAGCTGCGATTTTAAACTGCGAACCTTCGATTGCGGTTTTCGATTGCGGTTTTCCAGCTCCGAACCTTCGATTGCGGTTTTCGATTGCGGTTTTCCAGCTCCGAACCTTCGATTGCGGTTTCGATTGCGGTTTTCAATTGCGGTTACGATTGCGGTCTCCATTGCGGTCTCGATTGCGGCATGCGGTCACCTCAACAGGGGGCGGGGGTGGGGGGCAAGAAAGAGGGGGGTGATGAGTCATATATGTTCCGATGTTCCTAAATTTTCCCCAGAAGGAACATATATATACTACTATTCTATATATATCCTCAGTTACAAAATTTCCAGATATACTATTTCAATACTTTTACTTTTTTACAAAAACAATTCGCAATAACATGAAAACATGATCGATTGATTCAGGCAATGAAATGTAAATTTCTTATTTTAAACTAGCTCTTTGATTAACAACTTTATTATTATTCCCGAAATTTGAAATGTTTTAACGTTCTGACATAAATGTGTTGCTAAAAATGTTATTTTTTTTTTCTTAAAAATAAGGAATCATTCCAATATTTTAAAAGATTTATCAAATAACCAAAAATATGTTTTTAAATGATGAATTAAAAAAGATATGGCTAATTACACTATGCAAGATTTTTAAATTTGAAAACGATATTAACAAATTTTCTATGGATATTTTTTAAACATTTTTTACTAAAATATAATTTCCCCTATTGTGATTTGTATTCTTATTTTAGAAATATAGGTCCACACGCAATTATGATGGCTCCATATGTTGTGACATTTTCTCATAGAAACTGTGGTTTAGGAGAGTCTCCAAAAATTGCGGAATAATTTTTTTTTTTTTTAATTCTTTTTTCTGACACGAAAAAATCATAAAAAAGAAAAAATGGTTTGTTCTATTTTTAATAGCTAATTTACTAAAAGATCAATGGCCAAATGTAGAAGTTATGACACTTTTTGTAGGCACAAAAGAAATTTAAAAAATAGGATTATTCTTTTTACAAATAGCGAGATCTTATAAACCGACACGTGGACCCCTTAAAAATTATATAATAGTAATAGTTTTTTATTTTGTAATGTATCCATAAAAATTTAATAAATTATTTATGAATGATTTTATTAATTTTAATAAATTTTAATTAATTTTCTACTAAAATTCCAATTTTTGTCGAAGGTATCTTTACTAATTCTACTCACATTTTGGAAATATATGGCCAGTCATATATTTCAACTTTGATTTAAGTTCATTTCAAAAATCGATCAATTCAGAATTATGATTTCTTCTCTTTAATATGGAATTTTTCTATTTTAAATTTCATTTATTAATTTAAATTTTTATATTCTCATTTTAATTTTTTATTTCCTAACATAATTACACTGTCCAACAAATTAAAATTTTTTGAATGACTGAGACTTTTGATTTGGCTAAAATTACAGTGAAATAGAATAAATATTGGCTGTGAAGTCAAATATTGCGAAAAGTGCCTTTAGAAAACCTCGTATAACTTTTTGTCATATAGAGAATACTAAAATATTTGTTGGCATGTGATTGCTGACTAAATAGGGTATATTTGCGAAAGAATTGTTTCAGAACTAAAGCAAATACATTTGCAACCGCGAATTGTGGATTGTGGCAACAATTGCAGCTTTGTTTGCGACTGACTGCATATATGATCGTAATACACATACAAAAAATCAACCGGATCTGTTGGATAGATCGCGAAAAAAATACAAAACATCCCGCGAATATGAAATTACCGAAATACCCACATTATTTGTCGAAAATGATCGATCTTCCCAAAAAGATGGTCGGATTTTAACCCTAGTTATTTTGTTGTGTGAGTTGGCGTCTTTTTCACTGACATTTTCCTACATTTTCGTAGTACATTTTAATCTTTAAATGTCCTTTTTGAAAGTACTTTTTTTTATTTTTTCGAAACAGGCTCACATTGACCCAAAAAGAGTGGAGCTAGAGGGTGATCCTCATAAAATTCCACAATGCAGTTCAGACAATATGAATTCGCTCAGACATCACTTTGTGTAATGCTCTCTTCGACCAAAAAATGAAAACTTTTGCCCTCTGTAAAAATAAACTCAGACCAACTATACTACAAGTTTATTCCGCAAAAATGGTCTGTTCCATTCAGAAAGTCTTAATTTGTTGGACATTGTTATTAAGTGCATCGATTTTCATTTTTCAATTTAAACTGGGAATAAATTGAAAGGGTACGAAATAATAATGGCTTTATTAAAGACACTTGGTACTTCAATTGAAGGGGTCAGAAGCAAAGGGGTGCAAGTGACAAACTGACAAAAATTGAGTTAAGTATGTATTTTTGTTTCTTGACACCATCTCTGTCTACTAGCATGAGATGAGATCAATTTTTACTACCAGTGGTGATATATATCGGAACAAATATATACTACTAAATAGTTTGACGAAATAAGTGAGAAGCAAAGGGATGCAAGGGATAATGGTAAGTACCCAATATTGAATTTAATGAATATAAACTAGTGGTGAAGCTATAGTAGTTGTACTGACTCTCTAAGGGCAACGTTTTTATACACTCCACGAGAGTATTATGTCTTTGTGCATTTGTTTGTAACACCCAAAAGGAAGAGAGATAGACCCATTGTTAATTATACCGATCGACTTAGAATCACTTTTTGAATCGATTTAGCGATGTCCGTCCGTCTGTCTGTCTGTCTGTCTGTCTGTCTGTCTGTCTGTCTGTCTGGCTGTCTGTCTGTCTGGCCATCTATTCTTGTAATCACGATACAGGTCGCAATTGTACACAGAACCAAATGAAACTTTGCACAACTAAGTTTTTCGGGATAAGAACGAACGCTATTTAATTTCAAGAAAATCGGTTCAGATTTAGATATAGCCCCCATACGAATTTCACTCCCGATTTGACTCTTTTCACTCTAGATACCACATATTTTAACAGATTTTCTTCAAAATTGGCAAAACATCTTGTAGTTCAACTAAAGGGTGATTTTTTAAGAGCTTGATAACTTTTTTTAAAAAAAAAAAAACGCATAAAATTTGCAAAATCTCATCGGTTCTTTATTTGAAACGTTAGATTGGTCCATGACATTTACTTTTTGAAGATAATTTCATTTAAATGTTGACCGCGTCTTAGGTGGTCCATTCGGAAAGTCCAATTTTGGGCAACTTTTTCGAGCATTTCGGCCGGAATAGCCCGAATTTCTTCGGAAATGTTGTCTTCCAAAGCTGGAATAGTTGCTGGCTTATTTCTGTAGACTTTAGACTTGACGTAGCCCCACAAAAAATAGTCTAAAGGCGTCAAATCGCATGATCTTGGTGGCCAACTTACCGGTCCATTTCTTGAGATGAATTGTTCTCCGAAGTTTTCCCTCAAAATGGCCATAGAATTGCGAGCTGTGTGGCATGTAGCGCCATCTTGTTGAAACCACATGTCAACCAAGTTCAGTTCTTCCATTTTTGGCAAAAAAAAGTTGGATATCATCTCACGGTAGCGCTCACCATTCACAGTTACGTTACGATTCGCATCATCTTTGAAGAAGTACGGTCCAATGATGCCACCAGCCCATAAACCGCACCAAACTGTGACTTTTTCTGGATGCATTGGTAGCTCTTGCAATGCTTCTGGCTGATATTCACTCCAAAATCGACAATTCTGCCTATTTACGTACCCATTGAGCCAAAAATGAGCTTCGTCGCTGAACACAATTTCTTTCTTTCTGAACTTTCTTAACAGAGCACGCATTTTGATAATAAAATTCAATGATTTGCAAGCGTTGCTCGTTAGTAAGTCTATTCATGATGAAATGTCAAAGCATACTGAGCATCTTTCTCTTTGACACCATGTCTGAAATCCCACGTGATCTGTCAAATACTAATGCATGAAAATCCTAACCTCAAAAAAATCACTCTTTAGAAACATCTGTGGTAAAAATGGGTCAGATCGGTTCATATTTATATAGCTCCCATACAAATTTCGCTCCCGATTTGATTTTTCCCACTCTAGAAACCACAAATTGTATCAGATTGTCTTCAAATTTGGCAAACTATCTTATATTTCAACTAGAAACGCCCATGATGAAAATGGGTCAAATCGGTTCAGATTTATATATAGCTCCCATACAAATTTCGCTCCCAATTTGACTTTTTCCGCTCTAGATACCACATATTTTAAAAGATTTTCTTCAAAATTGGCAAAACATCTTATAGTTCAACTAGAAAACCTGTGGTAAAAATGGGCCAGATCGGTTCAGATTTATATATAGCTGCCACACAAATTTCTCTCCCTATTTCACTTTTTCCACTCTATAAACTACATATTTTAACAGATTTCTTTAAAATCTTTCAAAATATCTTATATTTCAACTAGAAACACCCATGGTGAAAATGGGTCAGATCGGTTCAGATTTACATATAGATCCAATACAAATTTCGCTCCCGGATAGACTTTTTCCGCCCCAGAAACCATAAGTTTTCTCCGAATTTCTTTGAAGTGATTGGTGGTCACGTTATATTTGAACTGGAAGAACTTATTTTGAAAGTTAGTCACTTTATTCCAGGTTGGGATATAGCCCCGATACAAATATTCTTTTCGATTTGACAAATTGGACCAGGTCATATTAGCCTATGATAAGGAAACATACAAAAATTCTTCCCGTTTTCACTTTTTACCGAGTTGAATTGTATTCGGATAGAAAGTGGAGTGTATCGTATAGTCGGCCCCGCCCGACTTTAGCCTTTCCTTACTGGTTTTAATTGCGTTATTAATGTATTATTCTTCATACATATTAATAACATAATATTGCTAATATATTCTTTGATAAAAGTGTAATTTTTGTAGAAGTTGGTAGTGACAATATCTTTCATAACCCTGATTTTGCTTTGCTTGAACCACCTATAAGCACAGCAGAAGATGTTGAGGAATTGGTAAACAATATAAATAAAACAAGAAAACGAGTAAGAAATCAGGCTAGCTGGAAAGGGAATTTACGAAAACGATTAAGAAATTCTGGACAAGGATATATCAACCAAAAAGGTGGTGAGATGAAAGGCAAGGCATTTGAAGTTCTGCGGGATCATCATTGCAGGTACGAATGTACTACTTTTACTGAGCAATTGTTTTCCAAATACTGGGAGCTGGGATCGTGGGACCTGCAAACTGCATTTCTTACCTCATGCATGGGAGTATTCCAACCTAAAAGGCGTTCTGTAACTCTGCAACTTCCAACAAGTCTCTTAGTGTTTGTCTCAAGTTAAAAGGTAAAAGAATTTGCAAAATTTTTTTATTGAAAACATTAAACATTAGCACAAAAAGGTATGATAATGTTCTAAAGAAGCGCCATGAGACAGGGATTTCCCCAACGGATAAGCGGGGAAAACACGAACCTTCAAATAAAATATGTGATGAAAAAAAAGGAACTTGTTAAGGAACATATCCGATCTTTCCCAAGATACACTAGCCACTACTCTCGTATGCAAAATCCAAACACTAGATACCTGTCACCGAAACTAAACATTACTAAGCTATATGAGTTGTATGTTCAATTTTGCAATGAAAAGGGGGTAGAGCCAGTTAAAGACAGTTATTACCGTCACATATTTAACACAATGTTTAATTTAAGATTTAAGAAACCACATATTGACACTTGCACCAAATGTGATGTTTTGCAAACTAAAATAGACCATGGTGATCCAAACAATGCAGACAATTATAAAAGGACGAAAGAATTGCATTTGAGAAAGGCGGAAAAAGCAATGCAATCTAGAGATGAAGCAAAAAAGTTAGCGTCAAATGACTCTTCTGTTCGAGCAATTTGTTTTGATCTTGAAAAAACTCTTCCGACACCATTTCTTACTTGCGGTACGGCATTTTACATGAGACAACTTTGGACGTACAACTTAGGAATCCATGACCTTGCTTCTGGCCAAGCTTCCATATTTATGTGGCATGAGGGGGAAGCAATTCGAGGATCCCAAGAAATTGGATCATGCCTATTGAAATATGTTCAGCAACTTCCTTCACATGTTAAGCACTTAGTCGCGTTCAGCGACAACTGTCGCCAAAACATTGTAAAATACTGGATGTACATTGTTGCCAAAACAGATATTCAAACTATCGATCACAAATTTTTTATTTCCGGCCACTCATACATGGAATGTGACCGAGATTTCGGGGCAATTGAGAAATCTAAAAAAAATAGAATTTGTTTTTGTCCCCACAGATTGGGTAAATGTAGTTTCTAAAACCAGTAAAAAGTTTACTGTAAATCGAATGGGAAAAGAAGATTTCTTTTCCATTAAAAATGTGGCTCAGAATCTGAGAGCAGAAGTCAAGGGTATTATGAAAATGCAGTGGCTCCGATTTAAAAAAGAGTCCCCTACAGTGCTCTATTTTAAAAACACACTCAATGAAGATATTGAGTTTGAAACTTTGGATTTAAAAATTAAGCCCCCATGCTTGGCCAATGTTGAGCTTGATTTACTATACCAAGAGCCTGTTGCTATAAATACGGCCAAATATAATAATCTTATGAAGTTATTGCAATATATTCCGCCAATTCACCATGAGTTTTACAAATCTATACAACACAAAAAGCCTAATCCAAAGCAAAAAAAGAAAAACGAGATCACAGTGTCCGAAGAAGAACCAGACGATTATTTAACTGAGCTGGAATCTGAATACTAAGTAGCTAATTTTATTTTAATCTATGAATTTTTTTATTACGTTATATTTTAAACTATGTACTTGGATATATGTACCTAATTTTTACCTTATCAAATATTTTTTTATTAAAAATATTATGTTGCAATGATTTTGTTTCATTGGGTTTCCGGAAACAATCTATTGGGAATAATGCAAATAAATTGGAAGCAGAGGGGTGCAAGTGCACTTATTTATAAAAATTACCTACGGCAGGGAAACAAAACGTTGCTTTATAAATACTAACCCCACCATAAAACAATTGCAGATATAGGGGATCCAAAAATGCTAGTTACGAACGGTACAAGTATTACCGGAATTTGCAATTGAATTTTTACTTTGAAGGTGAATATCTCGAAATGAACTTTTTGTCACTTGCACCCCTTTGCTTCTGACCCCTTCAATTGGAGATTTGAGAAAATATCAATAATCCTTTTTTTTTCTTAAAAAGACTAGGAATCATCCTGCTTCAGGTTCATATTTGTTGAACTGTCCTTCAGAAGGCGATTCAAGAATTGATCTAAGTCATATTTATTTAAATTGAAGTATCTTTTGAAGTTCTTAAATCAATATAATAAATTTTCTGTAGTTTATCTTTTTTAATATACCAAAATGCTATTATGATATTATACCGAAAATAATCTCTGCTGAGTGTCCTTTTGTCCTACTACCGAACACACCTTCCTCCATCAAAAAGCCTCCCTCCGCGATAGCCTCCACTCTGAGGGTCGTAAACAAAATTGTCATAGTGTTTGTGTGTTTGTAGAGTATTTATGTGTATGTGTTTGTATATGCACGTACTCGTATGTAGATGTGCATCCTTTTGCACATTTTTTAATTCAGTTCTCTCTCCTCACTTTTAAAGCACGTCCTTTTCAACGACAACAACAAGAACAAAAACAATAAACATTTAGAATTGTAATTCATTTTACATGAACCCAGTGCAACAAAGCGCTATTTGCCAAACGACTCGGCTTCCTTTTGACTCTTTTGTGCCACACCAACCTCCACCGCCACCATTGGCACAATACTCGGCTACGCACCCGAGGTTTCTAAATGCTGAGGCACACAAAGTGCCGAAATGTTTATGTTCATGTTCTTATCCTCATCCTTGCTCCGTGCTCGTTGTGTTGTATTCTCTGCATCTTTTGTATTATTCCAACATAATTTTTCAAATGTAACATTTAAGTCATGCGAACTTTTATGGAGCACTCACTCGCTCATTTGTGTTTGTGATTGTGATTCAGATTCAGTTTCACATTCACATCCAGATTGTGTCATTCTAATTCTTTTTCCTCCCCATTGCACTTTTGTGCCTGTGTAAATGTGCGACTGTAACTGTAACTTTGTTTGGGTGTGCATGTGTATGTGAGTGTAGTGGTGTGTGTGTGCATAATGTTGAATCAACATAAGGAAACATAATTGTCATGCATAAATTTTCATTTTTATTAAATTAAATTCTATGTAAAGATGAGTTCTGTGCTTCGTGCTCCGTGCCCTGTGTCTGCATCCTTCAGCTTCGTTGCACAGTGTTTTAAAACGATCTTTGGTTTGCAAAGATTATAAATCTTTATTTCTAACCAGCATATATCATATATCATTTGATTCTAGAAAAATGTAGAAAATGTCCAAAGGGAATCTTTTGTTGGGACCAAAAACTTTCCATGACATTTACGAACGAAGCTTTTCTATTTAGCTTCTGTTAGATTAAATAATTAAAGCTAAATTAAAGTCCAGGTGAATTCTATACGGACTCTGGGGTCATTTAGAGATTAGCTCTTGAAATAATGAAAATATGAATATATGTAATCAAGAATCAAAATAAAATAGTATCATTTAGGGAGATTTTCGATAAAATTATAATTTAAGAAAATGACAAAGAAGCCCGTTGTAACATGACTTCTACGGTTTTTTGGTATTTTTTAAATTTAAATTTTTGTTCGTTATACTATTTTTAAAAATATATATTTTATGTATGATTCAGAAAATACATATGTATGTAGTTGATATGGAGTTTGCGACCACTGTGCGTTTTGCCTTTCATCCTCATATCTCTCACGATGTGTGCGTACGTGTGTGTGAGTCTTCCCCCTTTTTTTTGGATACTGTGGAAAATTGTGTTATACTTTCATACACACATAAAGTATACTTTGCAGCACATACTCGAGAAAAACAAGATTTACTTTTTATTCAAATAGACATTAGTTGGAAAAGCCGAAAAAGGCAGCATCAGCATCAGCCGGAAGAATGGAAAGGAAACTGGATTCACATGTACACAATTGAAGGGAAATGTAACATTTTTTCTCCTCCCCCACCCCCTTTCGCCATTCACCATTCTCCAAAAAACGTAACGAAACGAAAGGACAACATTATGAATTTTTTGTGAAAGGAAGGAATCTGCTGAATATTTTGTTGTTAGCTGCCAACAAATTGTGTGAAATGTTGATATCTTGACACATAATTGGTTTACTAAATGTATGTAATAACTGTGCAATTGTGGAATTAGAATTGTTGGGATAGGGTGGAGTAGAAAAGCGGGGGGAGAAGAGTACAAAATTAGCAGGATATGCAGAAAGGAGAGTGCGGAGGGAAATGTAAAGAACCAAGCAAATAATATCATTTATGAAAACGAACCGAAATGTTCTATAGAGACTCCATAAACTCGTGAGGGTGGGTTTGCAACTTGATAAATATCTAAAGCAGATAGGGCACATTGTATGCACGAGTAGGTATTTTTTCCACCACTAATCATGCCAAATTAACTAATCTCTCCAAAGTAAAGTCATATGTCACGGAATGAAGGAATATGTCAATATAATTTATGATTACACATCGGATTTTTAGGCAAAATAATATTTTGAACTGATGGTTATAATTGAATGCCGACTTTACAGAGATGTTTTTCATGATACAAAATTAAAATGTTAGCATACTTTAAATAGCGTTGAGAATATTTTATGTAAATGTGAATTAAAAATGGAATTTGGATACAAATCCGCAGTCTATTTATGATTAATACAGATTTATTTGGAAAAAAGTCAAAAACTGATCATAGTGATGATTCTGATTTAGTTAACAGGGTAGGGTGTCGCTTTTAATCTAAAATTCCTTCATTCCAAATGATTTACATTATTTAAATTAGGGCTTTTGTATCCATTATGCCCACATGTCGTATACGTAATGTTAATTCCAAAGGAAACCATGGCGTATGAGTAACGTTGGCTTGTTTGACTCCTACTCCACAGATGTGTTTATACCCTAACTAATAATAAACTAAGTCAATGGAAAAGACTTTCGAATGTGAAAAATAAAATAATATGAAAATGATGCATTTGACATGTAGGCATCTCCCAAAAAAGGTCTACCAAAAAAATGAAATCAGACCACACTAATAGCTTTTAAATTTATTTTTTTCTTATTTCGACAACTTTTTTTATTATGAAACTTGAAGTTAACTTGAAGTTCTCTTTTTTTTTACTGCGAGTGGAAATATTTGTAGGGTCCGTATTTCTGCTTTATCCAATTAAAAAAAATTAAGAGATAATTCTTATATTTCATAAATCATTTACATGTATATAAGGAAAAACAAAGTTCTCAAAAGATCGCTGAACTTTGTATATTTCTATAAGACCTTTTGTCGCGTCCGTTTCGATGTAAAATTATTTATAATTTTGTATAGGGTGTTTTTTATTGGGGTATAGAACTTTAAGTTGGCATCACTTTTTTAACTGGCGGCCATTTTGTCAGCTGTCAAGTGATTAATATTTAGTTTGGTTTGCCATTTCATCATGAACAGTTTGACAAAAGAACAACGCTTGCAAATCGTGCAAATTTATTTCGAAAGTAATGGTTCAATTCGCGAAGTTCACCGCAAGCTCCGTCCATTTAGCGCACGTCACAATCGAATTATTGAAGGAAACATTCGATGAGCGCATAATTTCGCGGAATGGACCTGTGAATTGGCCACCAAGATCGTGTGATTTGACACCATTGGATTATTTTCTTTGGGGATATGTGAAGTCGCTCGTCTACGCCAACAAACCAGAAACGTTAGGGGACTTGGAAGCCAACATTCGTGGCGTTGGTTGAAAATTGGACCTGTAGAATTGGCTATATTCGAGCCAGCCGCGGCGGCCACATGCCCGAAATCATATTTAAACATTAATGGCATAAAATTATCCTTCCAATAAAGCCAAATTGATGGACATTAAAACGATTTTCTTGTGTTTTATTTCAATTCGAAGTTCTATACCTCAATAAAAAACACCCTTTACTAAATCCTGACGATATATTTTTAAAATGTAGTTCTCTTTAAGCACTTTAGAACACTGAAAAGGAAAAAGAGGTGTTCGGTGTCCTCCCCCCATGCCCTGCACATGCCTCTTTATTGAAAAAAACTCATCAGGTTTTTTAAAAATCGAATTTGAATTTCATATGGTGTCTTTTAAATTTTAAATGACGATTTTTGAATTTTAAATGATGTCTTTTCAAATGAAAACTTTTTAATTTCAGTTTTGAATTTTAAAGTTTTGAATTTCAAATGACGTATTATTGAATTTCAAGTGACGTATTTTTGAATTTCAAATGGAATTTTTGCATTTCAATTGATATTTTTGGATTTCAAGTGATGCCTTTTGAATTACAATTGAAAATGGTGTAGTACCTCTCATACCTTGCTATGTAAAATTATATCTTTTATAACTTATATACCGGTGTCTGTAATTAACCTCTACCACATATATCGGGTGAATCATCGTGAGGTTTGATTTTCAATTGGCTTTTTTGACAGATCACACATGACTCATATAAAACTGCTTTGTCATTTTTGTCCAGTATCGTTTGTCAAGTCATCATGGAAAGCACCACAACAGCATCAGCTGTATTACGAAAAACAGCGTTCTGTGAGAAAGAAGACCGTGCCTAAACGATTCGTCGTCGTTCTCAGCAGCTTGGCTTGTTGTATTCGACAACTTGGCGCGTATTTTACGTAAGGATTTCGGCCTTAAAGCGTACAAAAATCAAACATTTGCAAGGATTGAAGCCGGGCGATTTAAATTTGCGTGTTATTTTCAGTGAATAGGCTCTCCAGTCACTGTGCTCGAACGAGTCGCCCGAAATTGGACTTTCCGAATGGACCACCTCGGACGTAGTCTCGTAGGCTTTCAAACAGTAAATTCCATAAATTGTTCTTTTAAATGATAATAGAAATTTTAAATTCTTATTAGTTATAAAAAATCCAAATAAATGCTCTGAATTTTGATTCTGAGACTTAGGGTATGTCGGTTTAACCTGAACTGAAACATACATACTTATTTTGAAATGTGTTTGTCCATTGTATTTAAAACATTCATTTTATGCAAAACAATGTTTACAATATTTATTGCCCAATTTCTTTTTTTCCAACAGCCATATCGACAGTTTTCAGCTCAATAATTTAAATTCAATTAAATTCAAATTAAATTTTGTTTTCGAGTTTAGATTATACTACATGTACATATGTATGTACATTGAAAAAACTTGTCGCAACCTTTGCCAAAAATTTGAATAACCTCCCAGTGTAACTGCTCTCGGGTATTTATATTTATTTATTTATTCACAGTTCTTTAACATTTTGTTTTCCAGCATTGCTTTTATAAAAGCACTTTTCCAACGGAAAATTATCGCTTTGCAATTCAGTAACTTTTCCGTTTATGTTTTTTCTTTCTAGCAACAGCATTTTCAATGCTTTGAAAGGACTTTACTCGCAATGCCAATTCCATTTCCGAATGTTGAAAAAGGACTATTAAAATTTAAAATTTCATTTCCTTCCTTCCCACCCTTACCCGACCCTGCGTACCACCACCCCCCAAAAGTTCTTTCTGTTTCTTTATGCAAATAGAAACCGAAAAAATCTCAATATTTACTAAAGTGCTCTCAGCTGCATATGCAACAGAGAGTGCATATGGATGTGTGTGCGAGTGTGGAATACAAAAGTTGTGCAAGTGACATTTTGCTGTTGTTGGTTGGTTGCTCGGCTGCTGCTGGGCTGGGCTGGTGTTGCTACTGTTGCAGAAAACTAAACGGAAATGCAACTTTCTCGTTTCAAAGCCACACATATGCACCACATACAGAGAGAAAAACTTATTTTTTGTAATAGTTCGCGGAATACAAAAATACATAAACCAAACGAAACAAAACAAAACGACACAAAGTAAAAAAATGCTACAATCATAGCTGGTAAAAGCATAAACCAATATAAGGACAGTTCCATGGAAAATAATCGATGTTTACTTAAGTAATAGGGAGGGACATATGTCTAAACTATCATAAGTATAAATGTCGCTGTGCTATGGCGAGTAGTGTGACTTCATTACTGCTGGCGACATTTATGAGGAAAATTTAAAATTTCTCTTCACTACATTTGTCGTTCACAGTCGGCTCTAAACATTAGGTCCTTTTTAGTGAGTACAAATTATATCGCGAGAAGTTCCCACTTATCCCTTACGGAATACTTGTAGAAATATTTTTATTTGCTTCAATAATATTTAATGAAATGGAAAAAACTTCTCAAAAAATACATTAGCATTTCGGAGCCAACAGTTGGTCTCTTTTAGTGAATGTCACATTACAGCTCATTGATTCAGAGAAGTCTCCTCCATGTTTGTAGAGGATGGGCTTAATTATGTTTGCATTTTTTGTCGGCTACAAAAATAAATTAGTTGCGTGTCTTTTGCGAATATTTCGTGGTTTATTTTTAACAGTTTTTATATAAATTAAAATGTTTCTAATTAAATCACATGTGCGTGCTTAGCATGCAGACAAACTACATTGTACTTTGGGCGAGTACATCAGCGGCGGTAACGCTTCATTAATGTCGGCGACAGTTATGGAAAAAAAATTCCTTGATAAATTTCCATAATTAGGCGACAATATTTCTCACACACCTATTTATTGCCTTCGTTGAGCTTTGAAATTATTTTTATTTTGTATGGGAAATTTTACGAGGTTTTCTCTGTCACAAAGGTTGCAACTACTCTAGACTATTTTACAGCCATTTTGTCGAAAGACTGTGTATGAACATTTCTCCTGATTTTGGAGTCGTTAATTTGGTGTTCTTTAATTTAATTCAATCATCAAAAATATATAATTTTATTCGATATCCCATTTTTATCCAGATGATATTTTGGCGATATCAAATAGATTTAAATTTCTTACTAATTTTGATTGAATTAATTATTAATTCTCATTGAATTGAACAATTGATTTTTTTTCTACATCCCGTTTTTATCTTCTAGGTGATATTTTGGTGATAACATATAAATTTTAATTTATTAATTTTGATAGAATTGTTAATTCTGAATGAATTGAAAAATTTATGTTTTTTTTTATCCCATTTTTATCTTCCAGGTGCTATTTTGGCGATACAATAAAGATTTTAGTTTATTACCAATTTTGATTGAATTCGTTAATAATTCTCATTGAATGGAAAAATTGCATTATTTCTATATCAGACTTTCATCGTCCAGGTGATATTTTGGCGATACCATATAGATTTTAATTCATTGCTAATTTTGATGAATTTTAATTGAATTAAATTGAATATTTATTGAATTATTTATTAAATTTAATTAAACTTTGATTGAAATAATTATTATTTATGTTTGAATTGCAAATTTTATTTTCTTCTATATCGCAATTAATTTTCATTGAGTTGCAAATTTTACTTTTTTTATCCCATTTATATCTTCCAGTTGATATTTTGACGACCATATTGATTTTAATTTATTGCTAATTTTTATTGAATTAACTATTAATTTTGATTAAATTAATTATTAATTGAATTGAAAATTTTGATTTTTTCTACAACGCATTTTTATCTTCCATACGATATTTTGGCGATACCACATAGATTTTATTTTTTACTAATTTTGATTCAATTAATTATTAATTCTGATCAAATTGAACAATTGATTTTTTTTTTCTGTATCCCATTTTTATCTTCCTGGCGATAGCATCTAGATTTCTTCCAAACACATTCGTCTCGAATTTAGGTTATTTTCGCAATACGAATGTTGCCGCAATATTTTCAAATTATTTTCGATTTTAAATAACTTTCGTATTACTTTGCTTGTTGGATTTTTTATTCCTCATAATTAAATTTAACTGAGAGTGATCGGATTTATGTTTTCCACAAGTTAATTACTCGAAACGAATTTTGTTTATTTGGGGCTGTGCCAAATGTATATACTTTTGTCTACATAATAATAATAATAATATTTTTCTTTTTATACAAATATTCGATCTGGCAGAACTAAAGACCGTTTTTACTCTTTTTTGTATACACAAAGTCAGTTTGGGTATCTAAAAGTACTCTAAATCTCCTCATAACGATTTATTCAATAAATTTTAAATTAAGAAAAGAGTTCTGCAGACATTGTTTACACTTTAAATCGGCAATGTTGGAAATTCGAAAAGAAAAAACAAATCCCAATACAAATTGAAAAGTTGACTTCTCAGGGCTTTAATTGAGAAATTAATTGATTTTAATCAAACTATGCATGTGTTTATTTGTCCACCTACCGAGCGATGTCTGTGTGGTAACATACAACTTCTTTATCACTCGCGCCTATTGACCTTTTTTAATTAAGCATTGTTTTTTGTTTTATTAAAGATGCATATTTTTCTGGTGCCGTCCTTATATTTACAAATATGGAAGCATAAAGGTGTGTAGGCATCCTCAATTTGAACAATTTCGCATCGGGAAGGTTAAGCTGAACCAAACAAACGAGGGATTTTGCATGGGCCTTGATGGGTGTAGGCGGCTTTTTGACGCTTAGAAAAAGTCATCCTTGACATGCGTTTACAATTAAATTGGCATTTAGTAAAGGTATCCATTCGTGCGTATTTAACACCTCTCCCCTCCACTCCCCTGCTTTGAGTGGTACAAAGGTATCGAAGGTTACTTTGCATCGCAAACAAATCATAGAAATCATTGACAAAAGTCGAGGCTGTTGATTGGTTGCAGCAATGACTTAAGTCGGCATTGATTTGATTGGAAACCATTATAAACTTGACTAGAAGCTGTTTGAATCTATTTGTCCGCCCTATGGCTCACTTCACACACACTGTTGAATAATTTATTTGCTAACTTTTATTTATACTTTTTTTCGTTCGATCATTAATAAATAATCAAGTTTTCAGGCAACTTAGTTTTTTCGATGCTTTTATTTTTGGCCACTATTCTAAATTGGACTCTCATACAAATGACAACGGAAACGAGAAAAATAAGTGACAGTTGACAATGTATCAGATTATCAGTATGTGCGATATTTGGGGGCCATGTTTTGCATTTGAAATGAATCAGTGTCGATCCTCCTCTATAGTAATCGATGACAACGTACGTTAATAAATAAAGGGTGATTTTTTAAGAGCTTGATAACTTTTTTTTTTTAAAAAAACGCATAAAATTTGCAAAATCTCATCGGTTCTTTATTTGAAACGTTAGATTGGTCCATGACATTTACTTTTTGAAGATAATTTCATTTAAATGTTGACCGCGGCTGCGTCTTAGTCCAATTTTGGCATTTCCACGTTTTTGAGTAACAGAGACCCAATTGGTGCGAACGGCGACGAATCGAAAATTGGTGGTCATCATTAACACTGGCCGATACAGCTGCGATATTTTCTTCAGTTCGCACTCTACGTAAGCGTGTTGGTGGTTTAATGTCCAACAATGTAAATTTGGTGCGAAATTTAGTCACAATAGCCCGAATAGCCGCTTCAGTGGGTCGATTAAACTGACCATAAAATAGAAGCGCGCGATGAACTTTCTTAACAGAGCACGCATTTTGATAATAAAATTCAATAATTTGCAAGCGTTGTTCGTTTGTAAGACGATTCATGATGAAATGTCAAAGCATACTGAGCATCTTTCTCTTTGACACCATGTCTGAAATCCCACGTGATCTGTCAAATACTAATGCATGAAAATCCTAACCTCAAAAAAATCACTCTTTATGACGTTATGTTTGTATTGATATCATGACTCTTGGGTGGTTGGTTAATGACAACACTGTCCAAAATTCACGATTTTTCGAAGCGTATAATCTTTAGATATACTTTTAGCCTGCACCACCATTCTGTGTCCACAATCTTTAACGAAATTAATTATCAATTCTCATTGAATTGAAAATTTGATGTTTTCTATATCCCATTTTTATGCTCCAGGTGATAATTTGGCGATACCATATAGATTTTATTTTTTTTATTAATTTCGATTGAATTAATTACTAATTCTCATTGAATTGAAAAAAATAAATATTTCCTCTATCCCATTTTTATCTTCCAGCTAATATTTGAGCGATACAATATAATAAATTTCGATTGAATTAACTATTAATTTTGATTAAATTAATTATTAATTCTGATTGAATTGAAAATGTTATTTTTTTATATCGCATTTTATAGCATGAGTGAACTAATTCTGATCGATTTTTTCTATATCACATTTTTATCTTCCAGGCGATATTTTGGCGATAACATCTATACTTCTTCCGAATGATTACCAGAGTTATCATGACCACACAATCGTCTCGATTTGAGGCTATATTCGTAATGCGAATATGATTTTTGCCGTAATATTTTCAAATATTTTTAGATATCAAATCTATTTCGTATAACTTTACTTGTTGTTTTGTATTTGCCATAATTAATTCAACTTTACTTATATCAGTGATTGATTGGATTTATGTTTTTCCAAAAATAAATAGCTCACGCCACAACGAATTTTGTTTACATGTATTTTTATATGTGATAAAATTGTTTCAATATACATACATAATATTTGGGCCATGTTTTGCATTTAAAATGACCCTCCTCAATAATAACTGATGACAATCTACATAAACAAATATGACGCCGTGTTTGTAGTGATATCATGACTCTTGGGTAGTCCTTTAATGACACTGTGCAACATTTTTGAAGTCATTTCAAAATAACCATATACGGACACCGCTACATGATAAAAGACCAAAAAAAAAGACCCGTGTTTTTTTCCCCCCAAAGTCATGCACTTTTTTTTATGGGCCCCCAGAGATTTGAGGCCTCGGTGTAATTTTTGGAAAAAAGTGATCATATTCTCAGGCTCATATCTTGCAAACCGTTCGGAATTTTGATTTACTCTCTGAGGCAAAGTTCTAGCTCTTGTCATAAAGAACAAAAACTTCATCTTCAAGGTCAAAATCGCAAAAAACTTAAAAAAATTCGATTTTTTTTAACCTTTTTTCCCCTGTTCAGGTCCATAGGTAGCAAACCGTTGAAAATTCAGGGAAACAATCAACTACAAAAATGTACCTAAGATCTCAATAAACAACTTTCTAGAACATATGAACTTCCTAGGAATTATTCTTAACCCCGTTTAGGTAGAAGAAATATATATTGCAATGCTGTTTCTGTTAATGGCCAGACCGACTACAGTGCGTATGAGTGATATAATCCTTAATCAACAGCAAGTATACGCTACCTGAACACACTACAGTCTATAAGATTTGTTCGATGACATTTGCGATTTCGGCCGTGAAGATGAATTTTTTGATTTTATATGTTCACAATTTTTGTTCCTTATGACAAGAGCTACAACTTTGCCTCAGAGAGTAAATCAAAATTCCGAACGGTTTGCAAGATATGAGCCTGAGAATATGATCACTTTTTTCCAAAAATTACACCGAGGCCTCAAATCTCTGGGGGCCCATAAAAAAAAGTGCATGACTTTGGGGGAAAAAAAAACACGGGTCCTTTTTTTTGGTCTTTTATCATGTAGCGGTGTCCGTATATGGTTATTTTTTTTTCGTGTTGCACTGTGTGATAAAACCGTCAAAAATTCACGATTTTTCGTAGCGAAGCAACTTTAGATGTACTTTGAGCCTGCACTACTCTGTCAAATAAAATACTTTTTTAAGCCAGTAACAGTAAGAAAACCTTGAATTCATTTTTTTTTTTTCAAAATTGCAAGTTGCTGAATATCGACCTATTTTGTGTATCTCCCTATGTTATTACCCATAGTAAAATAAATTATTATTGTTGTCTTTCGATCATATAAGAATCATAGGACTATAGTATAATCAAAATTGTAGGTTTAAGTCAATTATTCTGGCGGTTGATTTTGAATCCTTATTTTATTGTATCATCAACTTGAATCCGACTATAAGACCCTTCCAAAATTATTGTTTGAGCCTTTTAGTCGACCACACCTTGCATTTTTTAATTACCTGTGTTTTCAGAGAATATTCTATTTCAAATTCGGTGACATAGCCATTGTCATTGATTTCGGCGAGCCGGGTAGATTCGTTCATTTGCATTCGCTTTAATACAACATCATCATAATCATCACCGTTGTCGTCATCGCCATAATGGCAGCATATTCAATTCAATTGGGGCGAATGAATGGAATTATTATTTAATAATAAATTTGTTGATGTTGTGTTGCTGTTATCCCATAAATGGCTTAAACCTCCCATGTTACTGTCACACATTAGATATTGACAAATAAAATTTGATAAATTTTGCGAGAGCTAATATTAATTAAAACCAAAAGACATGCAAACAACAACATCAACAACCTTGGCATTTATGTATGTATTGCACAGAGTGTGCAACAACAAGAGATGCAAATTCTCATTCGTATGGTAAGACCAAAATTAATATTTACTATAATAGCAACTCCCTATAATGTATGAGAGAAATTTCAATGCTCGATATTGTACTTAAATATTGTCAAAGTCAAAATATGAGCAAAATAATCGCCACGATGTAGAACAAACGAGAGAAGACAAAAAAGGTAATGCGAAAAAATATCATGAGTGCACATAATGCAGTACATACATACATAAATATATACACGTATATCATAGTTATATACTCTATATTTCAAGTCGTTTTTGCTATGAATAAAAGCAAAAAAAGCATTATTTTTTTAATTTTTCTTCTTCTTTCTATGGAAAATTTCCATAGGATTTGTTTACTTTGCCAAACAACATAAGCAGCACTTGACGTTGAAGTGCTCCAACAGCACTACAAAGATGCTTGTCGTCGTACTAGCTTTTCATAAAGTGCTTGAAGGTGAATCAATAATGGAGCCAACAATTCATTTTTATGCATTTTCAAACGATAACGTTTTTGTTACGTACATATAGAAAATACATACAAACATGTACAGCGTACATGCATCCATCCATACATATGTTTATAGGATAGAGAGCAAAAATCGTTATAGTTTCATTAAAAACAATTTTTGCCCTTTAAAGGCAAACATAAAGACAAACGGAGATGCGATACAGAAATGTGATTACTTTTGATTAGAAACACTTTCTTTCCAATTTGCTGAATAATAATATTCCAATTAGGGCTAGGCGATGGTGACAGTCGGGAACGGCCATGTTGTTTTGGCGGCATCTGTCAAATCTGTTATTTAGTCATGAATGAATTTAGACAGCCAAATGATAATACTAATAATCATCCAAAATCATCTTTAGTGATGAGGCACATATTTGGATGAATGACTATGTCAACAAACAAAATTGTCTTATATGGAGCGACGCTCTCGCAAAGGTCATAACTTTATCATAGACATAGGGATCCCACCCATTATAAAATAAAGAAAATTATTCTGTTATCTAATTTCAAAAGCGGATTTCGCTTTATTTAACCAAAAATTTAAAATTGATTTTTTAATCTTTTGCGTCTATAAAGAGTGTCATAACTTCTACATTTATCCATAGACATTTTATACATATGTAGACATTATTTTCTTTTATCACAATGTTAGCCATAAAATATAAAACAAAATGCCAGAAAAAGTGTTTTTTTAATCAGTTTTTCTCAGTGGAAGCGAAATTCGAAATATTTGTAGCCGTCATAAGTACCTTAAATTAAGCATGTATATAAGTAAGTAGGTGTTATCCGGCTTATATTTCCAAAAGAGAGAAATTTATATATCCATAAAAATGTTTGTGTTGATTCTATGAATTAGTATGCCTCAATGGCCACAAAATATAAATTTTTAGGTCTCGAAAATTTTTTTGTTGGCTAGTGTAATTTATTAACTTATGAACATGTCTTCAGTTCCTAATGATATTTTATCGCCTGAAAGGCTTCCTTAATTCTCTTTGTAAACATAAGAGAAATGTGTTATGTCTGTGCAGTTTAAGTACAGACCCTCGCTAGTCCATCCAATCCGGAGAGTTAAATGTTCCGAACAGTTTAAAATGTGAACCTCTGCAGTCCGGACATCATTTCGTTTTTTAACGATATTACACCGCTAACCTAAAAACAACAATTTTCTCGGACTTAGGACAATTTTCTCGAACCAAGAAATAACACATGAACATTGACTGAAAAATCACTATATTAAAATTAAAAAATAAGCAAATAAGGAGGCCAACATGACTTAAGAACTTCAAAAGAAGAAACTATATAGAAACTGCGATTTAAAGAATGCATAAAATTAAAAATCTTAATTTTTGGGTTCGTACGATAAATAGGACAAAAGTTATAACAATCTATTTTCTTGGAAAAAGTACTACAAAGAGATTGCAACACACAAATTTTTTTATTTTTTAAGATTAGCACAGGATTTGAAGTATTTACAATAAGGGACTAAAATTTGATTTTGACATTGTGAAGCTTAATAAAATCTTTAAATTATTGAAAACGTTCGTATTTTCAACACAAAACGAAGTACAACATGAAATCATGGCCGGTAATATTCCACACCCGCAAATTGGGTATTGCTTAGAAAATAATATGAGTCAAAAAGTTTACTTGTTTCCTCAAATTAAAATTTTTGGAGATTTTTTTCCTAATATTTGAAGATGGAAAGGAACAAATAAGCCCATTCCAAACATTTAGAATGTAATATTTTGAAAAATCTCCTTTAGTACTTGGACCATTTAATGTCTGTACGTCTTTTTAGTATTAAGGTTACGATACATTAGATTTGTAGAATTATTTGCCCACTCGTATCATTATAATATGCCCATAAGCAATGTTTAGCCAATTATTTCTCTAGAAGCAATGTACGGCTTTCAAAAGTAAAAACTGGGGTTAATGCACTAATATGTCTATTAATTTCTTAAAAATATTTTTCTGTTCCGCAATCGTCAATTTTTTTTAATCAAATAAAAAATATTTCAATTTTAGTTTAAAATGTTTTTTCCAAACTCTATAAAACTTTTTTAAAAAAATCTGAATTTTTGGTTAGAGTACCAAATTTTTCCACTGAAAAGTTTTGACTTAATTTTGTAAGATTTCAGTGCGAATAATCTGGGAATTTTCCTAAGAATTCTCGTTTTTGAGCTGTTATAAGCAAAATGAAAGAAAACTATTCAAATCACCTTAAATACAAATTCTTTGTCTTCACAAATATTCATAAATAAATATTAAATAATAATAATAGCTTACTCCATTCGCGAGATTGTTTAAAAATACAACATCTGCTTATTAGAATTTGCATGCGAAAAAAATCGAAAATTTAAACATTTGAGTAGATTAATTTCTCTACTTTTTGATTTGAACTGAGATAATTCCCCTACATTTTTAAATTGGGCAGTTTAGTAAATGAATTATACTTATTTCTCTCTCTTAATAAACTGTTGAAAGCGGAGCTGGAATTTTTCTGGGATGTCAATTTATTCATCGAGTAGAAAAGGAAATATTTTCGGTCAACGATAAATTTTTGAATTTCATAAAATGTAGATATATATACAACCAGAGTTACAAGCCGAACCAAAATTATCGGCGGCGGCGGCGCTACCCAAAATGGCTCGGCGGCTTTCGGCTTATTTATCGGCTCGTTCTGTCTGTCATTCGATCACTCCCATTACGAAATTTATTTGTCAATTTTGGGAAAAAGGAAGGAACAATTTGTATTGACAGCTAATAACTTATCTTTTATTTGTTGGCAAGTACTTTAATATTCGATAATATTAGCCGGCGAAGATCATCATTGTGAGATTCGTGGGTCCTATGCAATAGTGACCAAAATGAAACATCTTCAGTTTAAACACAACCATGAAAAGAGCACGATAAAGCTTTCCAAACACCCACTTTGCTTAGAGTAGTTGTTTTTTTATTGTTCTTATTTATAGGAGCACATGGCAACGCATACTGGAGTTGACTTATATAGGGTCCGCCAAATAACTTTTTTTTTGAAAATGCTATAAAAAAAAATACTGAATATTTTCTCAAATTTCTTTTTTTATTTGAAAGTACAATCCTTCCGGTTAATAATGGAAAATAATTTCATTCAAATGGCTGCCTCGGGCACCCCACAAATAATAGTTAACGGTTGAATAGTTGAAAAAAAGCGTTAGATGGCGGACCCTATGTATGTAAATGCGACTTTCAATAGTAGGTTACCAAATCCAATAAAGATCCATATATTTCACAGCAGTAGGTTATATAAGTCGGTAATTCGGTAAAATGCACTGCATTTATAGGGGACATCCCCTGTGTGTTGGTTCAGTGAAAAAAAAGTCAAACCGGGAAGGATTTGTGTATGTTTCCTAATCATAGGCTGATATGACCTGACCAAATTAGTCAAATCGAGAAGAATATTTATATCGGGGCTATATCCAAACATGAAATGAAATTACCCACTTTCACAATAGGTTCCTTCAGTTCGATATGAAAATATGTGATTTATGGGGCGGAAAAAGTCAAGCCGAGAGCGAAATTTGTATGGGAGCTCTAGTTGAAGATCGGTTAAAATATGTGGTTTATAGAGTGGAAAAAGTCAAATCGGGAGTGAAATTTGTGTGAGAGCTATATATAAATCTGAACCGATCTGACCCATTTTCATTATAGGTGTTTCTGTATACAACTGATGACATCATGTTAACGCAAGTACTCCATAAAGAAGGATCACTGATGTTTTGTCCCTACACAGGACAATGAAATACGTATGGTCAAATGTGTGTATGGTTGAGTGTGGTTCTGCTCCTTTCCACTGCCAAAAAACAAAGATTTTCTTCTTAAGAAGAAAGAAATTACTCGATCGAATAGCTGAAATTCGAATGTATTACATTCAAAACTCATAGATCAAACTCAAAATCAAACAATAGATCACTAATCAACAACACAAAAACTAATAATTAAATTTGAATTTATAAAAAATATTCAAATGATATTCCTTTGAATTCATTCATTAAGTCATGCAATCATTGAACTTAAAAAAGATTGTCTGACATTTGTTAAACTCATTTTGGGAATGCATTTTATTGAAATTTAAGAACCTACTTTTTCTAAGTTCGTTTTTGTTCACATTCTGTAAATTTACTAATCGTTTTAAATTTTGTCCCTAAAATGTAATAAATCCCACACTGTGACCCGGTTGCAGGAAAATTTTCCCATTTACCCCTAACAACAAGCGATCGACATTAGATAAATTATTTGAAACTTTTTATCGGAGACTAAATTTCTTAATTCATATTCATAAACTATCAATTGTTGTGTGTCAGTTGTAGCGTTTAGCTGCAATATAATTGGCCAATAATGGACAATAAAACTACTAAGTAAACTAATAACGACAAAGAAAAACTGAGTTTAAAGTCATGTTAAAATAAACATGTGTCACACCACACATGTGACACA
The DNA here is from genome assembly GCA_947397865.1 of Polietes domitor. NCBI lineage: Eukaryota > Metazoa > Arthropoda > Insecta > Diptera > Muscidae > Polietes > Polietes domitor. The sequence goes on along the minus strand of OX377621.1, from coordinate 6,425,421 downwards.
CAGAAACAAAACTAAAATGGTGTCTTTAACAAAATGTGGCCAACATTTTGATAATAGTTGGTAAAAGTTTGCCCGCTTGACTGAATTTATTTCGAATTTTAAAATCCTATCTTTCCTCTTTTGCTTTTGTTGAGGAAGGCACCAAGGGAACATTTTCTTATGGAAACGCCAGACTTATTTATTTATTTTCCCTTTTTGCGGCAACAGTGTATAGGAGTCCATATATTATTTTTCATTATCAGTGAACATGTTTCGTTTCTCTTTTTCCTCCCGCTTTTTCATTCTTTCTTCCCTCCTTTTGGCTGTGTCGTGTTGTATGTTGTCGTACAATGGCAATTTTTTAAATAAAATGACAACAAACATAACCTCATAAATTCTGATTGTGATTCGCGTGAACAAAAGTGTTTTTCGCCTGCTTCCTTCATACATTCATTTATGCACGAGCTGCGAACCAACCAACATTCATTCATGTTGTGTTGCTCCCGTCGTATTCGATAAATAATTTAACAGGTCCCGTTCCGTCCCGGCCCAATTCGACCCAGCCTGGCTTGTTACCAGCCACGACAAGATACGGGGGCCACCCACCACTATGAGCAGAATGGGCAAATTTATGTTTTCTTTTTAATAAAACATAACAAAGATATTGAATAATAAATGGCCACACAACAACAACAACAAGAAAAAAAACAAGAAACGAAACTTGTAAAGAAAATGAGAATATTTAACCAGGAACTTGTAGGCCAATGTGTGCGCTTGACTTCCTTGTGGTTCAAAAGGAAATGCCAACCATGTGGTTTCCCCACCGATATCCAATGTCGTTGTTGGGGGCATTCTTTTGTGTTTTTGTCTTAAACCATCACCAATCTACCACAATAAAAATAACAACAACATTTTGAAATGTTGACTTACCTTCTTTTTAATGTTGCCTGTTATGTTTACCAAAATGTTTGGGAATCTGAAAATAGAACGAAAGAGAACGTTTTATTTTAACTAAACATTTGAAATAAATTATTCATTAAGTTCGTAAAATACAAATAAAAGTATAAAAATAAGAACATAAATAAAAATAAATATAAATTCCCCATTCCCAAAACTGCGCCTTAAAATGACTGCAAATGTTGTGAAACAAACAGACAACAACAAGAAAAAAATTGAAAAAAATGCTAATCTTTTGAAATCCCTCTGGACAATAAATCGCCCGTGTATAGCAGCTATGAATTACTAATGGCCATCATAATTATGTCTCATAATCTTTATTTTTTATTTATTTTTCCAAAGTGTCCCCTCCTCCCATCTTCGTTCGAACTTCGTGAGTTAGGTTTTCGCACAAAATTCAATTCTCAACGTCAAATTGCAGCCGCAGTCTTCGTTCGAAGTCATTTGAACGTTATCATTTTGCCAAACCAAACAAAAAATACGTAATTGGCGGCATACTCGGCGACTACACAAGATGCGAGACAACTATGTGTAGACCGTATAAGTTAAGATTGTATAAAAATAGAAAAACAAAGATCATTAACAATGACAATGTGCAGTAATAACGCTCGGGCGGCACTGAATCTTACACCGTACAACGATAATTTAGGGGGAATCGACCAACAAAATCCACTTTTTTCTTATCAGATGGGCAACACAGCCAAACTATTATTTCGTACCCTGTGTGGGGATAATTCATCAGTTGAACTTCTGTATAGAGTACTTGTGTTACCATGTCGTCATCAGCCGTATATATTTTCATTTTTGAGTTACAGGGACTTGAAGTTAATCACCTGGGGTATGAAAATAAATTTGAATGCTTCCAAAATCAAGAGTTGTCATTTAACATTTCAAATTTGAACTACCGATTTTTTTGACTTTGAAAGGTAGCATATTTGTAAAATGGGATATTAAAAACTTACTTCTAAAGTAGTGAGTCTTTAACTGTAAGAAATTTATGTGGAAAATTTTCGTGTTTTTTTTAAATGAAGCTCATTTTCATCTCAGTGGCTATGTCAATAAGCAAAATCGTCGCATATGGGGTTTAGAGAAGCCAATACATCCACAAGGAGTCACTGTTTGGTGTGGATTTTGGGCTGGCGGCATCATTGGTCCATGTACTGAAAAATTGTGTTGATCGGCTCCAATCATGGTTGTCATATGAATTATATTGTGTTTCCTTTTTTAAAATAAAGTTCTACCTTTCCAATAAAACCAGAAATTAAAAAAAACAATCAGTACTTGTTTATAGCCGATTCTAATTTAGAATTTTAAATTTAAAGATGAAATTCGGTGTGAAAATCGCATGTACACCTAAAATAAAAGGGATTGAAAAGGGATAAAATTTGTACAGACAAAATGGCTGCAGCTATAATAATAAAATTCGGTGAGACATTCAGAGGAATGTTTTTTTCCATACCTTTGCACACTTATAAGCCTGTAAATTAGTTGTTTATCAACCGATCACTTTCTCATCGGATTTGAAAAGAAGAAACATGGATATTTCGATAGATACATAGTCTATTTAAGAAAACTTAAGAAATGAGTGTGCTTTTGTTCAGCAAACACAATTTTTAAAATCATTTTTTGTAATTTTTTTAACTTTGGCAATGTTTTTGCACATTATTTTGTTTGGAAACTGCACTACTTGTACATTTATTTAAATAATACATAAAATATTTGCTCTTTTTTTGTTAAAAATCCTTTTGTAATTGACTGAAGTATTTAAGTTTTTATTAATATTAATTTTTATTTAAATACAAGTTTTGCTCACCCCAATTCCACATTTCTCATTATTTTACGTATTGAAGTCCAATAAAAATGCATACAATTCATCAAAACTGAGTAATATGGTAAAAAGCATGTCGACTATTTTAATAAAAAATCCCCAATTTTGGAAGACATTTTCCCTACTTTGGGAAATCTGGTATTTTTTGTCATTTATTTTGCGTACACAGGTTGTCAGAGGAATGTACTCACTATTTTAAGTGCAAAATTTTTGATTGGTACCATTTGTATCCCTTTCGTTTGTTGGAACCACTTTCACCCCTATTTCCCTTTTTACCCCTAAATTTGACAAATGCCTCTATTTTATACGTCTACGCAATTAGAGGGCTGCACAAATCGAATTCGGTGGGTAAAATTTGTATCCATATTTGTCCTGTTTCCCCCTTAAAAATGTTAATTTCGAAACATCCCTTTTATGTTTCTCGTCTACACAGTCAGCATTTAATGATTACAGATTCAGTCGTTTTGTTGGTACTATTTTTAGCCCTATTTCCTCCCTTGCCCCTTAAAAGAACAAACTTTATTGTACGCCTCTATCGAATTTGGTTGGTACCATCTTTTCCCTACGTCAGCCTTAAAAGTTTTAATTTCGAAAAATGCATGTAATATTTATTGTCTAGACGGTCAAAGGAATATACACCGAATTTCATGATTACAGCCGTACCTTTTTGTCCCACATCCCCCTTAAAGTGTTAATTTCGAAAAATCCATTGAGTGTGGATTTTTGTCTTCTTTTTGGGAATTGTGGGGTCTAAACATATTTACAGAGATTGACTGATCGACTATCAATAAATGTCAAAAAATGGCGGTAATTTGTAAAAGTTCGCAGATTTGGGGATTTTTGTGTAGTTTGTGGGAATTGTGGGTTCTAAATATATTTGCACAGATTGGCCGCCGTCTATCCATAAATGACGAAAAACATCACCGTAATATGTGAAAGATGCCAGTTATGGGGATTTTTTGTTTAATTTTCAGGAATTATGGGTTCTAAACATATTTGCAGAGTTTTGCCTTTGCCTAACCGTAAATGACGATACTACACTGAAATTTGTGAAAAATCCCATTTTTTGGGATTTTTGTTTTATTGTTGGGAATTGTGGGTTCTAAACATATTTGCACAGATTGGTCGTCGTCTATCCATAAATGACAAAAACATCACCGTAATTTGTAAAAGATCGCATTTTATGAGATTTTTTATTTTATTTTTGGGAATTGTTTTAAACATATTTGCAGAGTTTGGCCATTGCCTAACCATTGATGACTAAACTACACTGAAATTTGTGAAAAATCCCATTTTTGAGTTTTTTGTTGTTTTTATTTGAGAGTTGTGTGTTATAAACATATTTGCACAGATAGACGGTGGCCAGTCTATCCACAAATGTCAAAAAAATGTCGGAAATTTGTGAAAAATCCCAAATACTTTGTAGCACAGTGTAGCAATGATAGGAAAATTAAAAACAAAAATATGTGTTTACAATGTTGCAGCAGCAGCAGCAGTGTGTAAACAATTTTTTGCATTTGTTATCTCGGGGTGCCATTAATTAAGTCGGAAAAAAGGTGTGAATTTGCAATGAAAAGTAAATAATTATTTAGACATGAAAACCCAATGAATTGGACCCAAAGCGTCTCTCTGACGTTATGCAAAATGCTATATATGTAAATTAATATGGTTAGATACATAGAAAAATGAAATAAACCCTGTAGTAGTTGATTAAATATTTACATGTTTTCCACATTTTACATGGAGGTTGGCAGCGTGGCTGGCATTCCATGTCCATGAATAATTTTCCTTATTTACTCGCACAATCGATTGATTCGAATCTATATCACAGCGACGATATCAATCATGTGAATGGCAATAATCAAGTGGCGACACCGGCAGGCGAAAACAATCCCTGAAGTGTCATGTTAACATTCATGTTTAAATTCAAATTGAAATGTTTAAGAGACGCTGGAAAGTCGTGCTTACGCGTAGCGTCGTATCGCATCGATAATGCGTAAAATACGCAAATGAGAGACGGACGACGAGGAATAAATGTTGCTTGTCAATACAAGAACGTGTAATGTGTCAGGTAATCAATGTATATTAATCGTCTGTTCATTTTTCAGCAATTGCATTGCCAAAACGTAAGAGGGCAGTATGACAAAGGTGGGGAGATTTTACTCAGGTTCTAATTATCTTTGTGGAAATAAAAATTATTTTGTAAAGACAATTTATAAGCATTTTTAAACAATACAATTATACAATTTCTTTGAAGTATTTTTAGCTGATATTCATGCTGTTGCCATGGGTTCAAATAATTAATTAAAATATTTTTTTGAAAAATAGAATCCTTTGGAAATTTATTGTCCTGTGTAGCAGCAACAGGATGAGGAAATGAAAAACTAAAAAATAATTAACTCCAGTTTGCTCTACAGTTTCATACGTACATCATTCGGTTCAAGTGTAACCACTTTTTTTAAATTGTCGTACGGTGTAATCTACAATTGTGCTTATTGACGAAGCCACCGAATCAGTTGTAAGATCCAACATTCCTATAAGAGTATTTCTTTGAATTGTGTTTTATTCTAAATTTGATTTCATTTCTGCTATTGTCAATCTAAAGTGCAAAGATAGCCTCTTCTCAAACAATTTCAATATTTATCGTACTTCGACAACAACAACTTTGAACAGACATTCCGATTTTTTTCGCATGTAAATATTTCACCACAAAAGAAGCCGTTTGTTGTGAATATGAATTCGCATTCAGGTCCGTCGCTATGTTTTTCTTTTTGTTGTTTCAGTCTGTTTGTTTGCACCCAAAGAAAACAAATGCTCCATCCATTCACATCAAAGAGAAGCCACGAACACTTTGAGGTCATAATATTTGAACATGATAAATCACCAGTAGTTAACAGTGGCAACAACAACAATATTTAGTATTTTGCATTTCAACAATTACATTTCTTTTGAATATCTCTCGTGAAATAGACAAACCGAACAACAAACAACATCAACAGCATCATCGACAACAATAACAATTCGGCCGGGCCGGCTGGCTACATGTTCAAATGTCAGTCTGAAGAAGTGAAGTTTTGTTGTATAAACAAAATAAACATTTCAAAAGCCATCCCTTTTGTTCTGCTTAGTTTTTTTCTTTTTGTTGTTGTTGGCTTGATATCCTTTTCAAAACTGACAAAACTTGGCGAAAAATGAAGAAAGCAAATATGCATTATTATTGTTGGCACAGTGGTTGCAAGAAAATTGGGGTTAGGAAGTATATATTCTTGGATATGTTAACAGCCTTCTGGAGAACAGAAACATATTTGCAGATTATCTGTAAATGACAAAAAGTCTTAGCAATTTGTAAAAAATCGCAGTTTTGGCAATTTTTGTTTTCTTAATGGGAACTGTGGGCTGCAAACAAATTTATAGAGATTGACTACCGACACTTTTGGGGATTTTATTTTTATTTTTGGGAATTATGGGTTCTAAACATATTTGCAGAGTTTGACCATAGATGAAGAAACTACACCGTAATTTGTTAAAAATCCCAATTTTGGGGATTTTTGTTTTCTTTTTCGGAATTGAGGGTTCTAAACATATTTGCTAAGATTGGTCATCGACTATCCATAAATGACAAAAATTTACATAATTTGTGAAAAATCAAAATTTTGGAGATTTTAGTTTTCTTTTTGGGAATTGTGGATTCTCAACATATTTGCAGAGATTGGCCACCGACTATCCATAAATGACAAAAAAACACCGTAAATTGTGAAAAGTCTCACTTATGGGGATTATTGTTTTCTTTCTGGGAATTGTGGGTTTAAAACATACTTGCACCGATTGGCCGCCGTCTACACATAAATAACAAACACATCACCGTAATTTGTGAAAAATCCCATTTTTGGATTTTTTTGTTTTCTTTATGGGAATTGTGGGTTCTAAACATATTTACAAAGATTGGCCGACGTCTATCCTTAAATGTCTAAAATCCACATAATTTGTGAAAAATACCATTTTTGGGGATTTTGTTTTGTTTTTGTGAATTGTGGGTTCTAAACATATTTGCAGAGTTTGCCCATTACCTAACCATATATGATGAAACTACACGAAAATTTGTAAAAATCCTTTTTTTGGGGATTTTTGTTTTATTTTTTTGGGAATTGTGGGTTCTAAACATATTTCCACAGATTGGCAATTTGTAAAAAATCCCAGCTTTGGGGATTTTTATTTTATTTTTGGAAATTATAGATTTCGTTTTAGTTTATTAGGATTTTATCTCGGAATACAAATCTGCCCTAAAATGGATTATATTTACATATGGATTACTCGGCTAAACGTTCACATTATCGTCTTCTATTCATACAGTTTTGTTTTTTTGGCCAACTCTGCAGCAATCTTTGCAATCTTTTATTAAACTTAGTTCACCCGTTCCTGCTTGAAAACACTGTGTCCCACGACGGTGTGTTGTTTTTTGAAGCTTTAACAATTTCACATTACATTTTTGCGGTACTTTGCTGTTGTGAGTTGGACCGCAAAAATATGCCAGTACTCGGCGAATATTTTGGTTGGAAGGGGTTGCGAGGAAAATAAATAAAAATAAACATATTCAAATGCTCCTTCTATTCTTTTATGCTATTTTTCATGTTTGTTTTTGTTTTTTCGTCGTTTTTGGTTATAAATTTTCGTTTAAGCAGCACAAAACAACTGAACAAATTACTATTTCTGACACCCTGACGAAGGAGAAGCAGAAACAGCAGCAGAAGCAGACTCCCGAGGCACACAAAGATGATGTTGAGACATTTAAGATGCTTATTTATGCATCAATTTCTGTTTGAATTTTGTCTTTCCAACGGCGGAACCAACTCGAAATCTAGAAAGCACGGCCAAAGAGAGGGGAGAGAAGGTAGGAGATGAGAAGAAGATGGCACTGTGCGACGAGGAGTCTGTCGTTTTGTGTGACTTTCTCGGCATCAGATGGATGCAGGAAGATCTGCAAGCGGTGTCCCTTCCCTTTCTTCGTGTAAAAACTCTGCCGTTGTATAAATAACGTTTGAATGTTTAAATGAAATACTGCTGGCAGTACTTTTGCTGTTGTTGCCACTTGGCATTGTTGTCGTTCGTTTGCATTGTAATTTTGTTGTTTTTTTCTTTTATTTTATTTTTTATCAATAAAAAATGACATTTTCAAGATGTTCTTCTACGCTACTTACTTTTTCGGTCTTCTGCTTCAGAAAATATGTCTAATTGTGGGGGTTTTAAGAAAATTAATTGTGCGCTGCGTTCATGTACGGATATCGGATATTCTGTTTGAAGATGCGTTTGCGCTTCTGCGAGCACAGATCTGTGTGTGTTTAAGTAGCATTCTCTGCGGACATGGTACACGCAAAGAAAAAAATTCGTTACCCACAAACGAAAAGTTAGACGCAAAATATTCGTTTGTCGCAGATGATTTATATGAAACGTTTACCGCAAACGACTTATGTTTATACCAAAACCTTTGGAACGTTTGTTGCAAATGGTGTCACTAGCGATGTGTGTTTATCCCAGGCAAACGGACAATTGGAATTGGATACAATTGGAAAGACAAACTATGTTGGTGGGTATAAGAATATCGAGTACTCAATTGAAATATATCGAGTATTACCGGCTAGTGTAAAGTAGCCAATATCTATTTTCAAACAGTTGCGCAGCAAAAAAGTAAGCAAGATCCGAAAGCCACACTATTACAAAATGGCAAAAAATGGCTCTTGTTCTCATAACTATCGTTAAACTTAAAATTTTTCGTTTGCCATAAACGCAAATCTTGAAAAAATATTCTAACATAAACAAACGTTCGTGAGACTACGTTTACCATAAAAGTTTTCATTTACGGGAAATATTCCAACTGTTATAGTAAAAATAGATCGTTTGAGACAAATAAACTACGTTTGCGATCAACGACACCCCAAAAAATAAGCAAGAGTCTCACAACTCTATTTAAACACAAGATGTGTTCTTAAACGTGTTTCGTTTGTCATAAACGTAAATCTTGAAAAAATATTCTGACATAAAGGAACGTTCGTTCATAGCAATTGAAGCTACGTTTACGATACAAGTTTTAATTTGCGGGAAATATTTCAACTGTTATAGTAACTGTTATTCTTTGTGTGTAATAAATAACAATGTTTCAACTGTTATGGTAAAAGAAAATCGTTTGAGACAAACAAACTATGTTTTCGACAAACGACATCCAAACGCTTTTTTTGTCTGTAATAAAACATAGTTCTAGAATTTTAAAAATTCCAATACATGTATAGGGTGTACCATTTAAAATTTGATCTACCGATTACTTTGACTTTGAAAGGTAAAATAACATTAATTTTTATTTTCAGATTTATGTTTGACATTTGCGAAATGAGACGCTATACGCTCGAACAAAATTTGGAAATATTAAAAACTGACTTCCAAAGTAGTGGGTCTTTAACGCAAACTGTAAGAAATTTATGTGGACATTTTTCGAGAAGAGATCGGCCTTCAGTTTAGCCTTCATGAAGCTGATTTTCATCTCGGTGGCTATGTCAATAAGCACAATTGCCGCATATGGGGTTCAGAGAATCCACACATGACAATTGTACTGAAAAATTGGGTTGATCGGATGAGGTATTGCTGAGCTAGTCGAGCCAGCCATTATTAAATGATAAAGTTCAACCTTTCCAATAAAATCGGAAATTTGAAAAAATAATCAGTACTTTTTTATAGTTTTAAATGGCCCACGCTATATGTGGTTTTGGTCGAATCTACAAGAAACCGTTGGCCGAAGCTTGTTGTTTTGCAAAAATAATTTTGTTGTATAGTATTATTATTGATAGTATAGTTATAATATTATGACTACTATGCTATAATCATAATACAGATGCATAGATAATGTCCATCCATTAGGCTCCATTCGCAGAGTAAATATTTGAAATATCATCAGTGAAACGGTCACACAAATTATCTTGGGGTTGCCGATGATGAAAGTACCCGCTGAGTTGAACACGTTTTCTCGGTTTAAATTTTAAATCGGCTAATTATTTTCAAATACTGGAAATGCTTTAATTCCCCCTCCACCCTTCACACAAAAGCCATGCAGACTAGTGCTATTTAATTTAATTGATGTTATTTATTATTGATAATTTTGGCAGTGTCTTTCGGTTCACAGTGGATAGTGATTATGAGCGTATTATGTATTCAATGTCGACGATGTCGTTACCAGCTCAATGGGTAGTCGCGCTTCAAGCTCACATCTTTGTCGAACATTAAAACTAAATTGGCTCTAATGACCTGCTAAGTTGATTGATGGAAACGCCCACCCATCGTGGAATACTTAAAGCGCCGTTTCGCAGTCGTTTTCTTATCAATTTTATATTTCCATATTTGATGATATTTAATGATATTAATTTGTTCTTTTTTCTAATTTCAGCTAACTATGTCCACAAATATTCGTATTGATGTTGTCTGAGTTGTGTGTTGGAAGAAGAATTGCAATGACATTTTTGGTAAGTTTTGAAATATTTTAATGTCCATCCCACATATTTTAGTAAAGATTTGCAAATACATGATTGCCTGCAACACAAATAGTTCCCCTGGCCAACCACAAAAATCTGAATTTAGTTCTGGGATGATGATGATTCAGGGCAATCATCATTACATGTCATATTTGCTCATTATCTCAAAGTGAATGTTCGCTCATGTTCGTACGAGCCAGTCGACAAATATTGAATACATTTTTGCTAAAATAACATCATCATTTCGGATGATTATATCCATGTGCATGTAAATGATGATAATGATGTTGTTGCTGGTGTTGTCATTAAATCAGTTTTATGATATTCTTGTCGGTCGGTCGGTTTTATTTTTTTGTTTATTTGTTGTTACTCTTCTGCTATTTAGCACAGTTCCATCAATTCGAAGATAAACGCACACTGGCTGGCCGATTGACTGCACACAGTAAACAGAAATAAATAAATAAATAAATAGTTGTGTTTTTTTTGCACTAAAATAATATATGTATCTGTGTGTGTATATAACGTCGTTTGTCAGTATGCAAATATGTGCAACTTGATGCATTGATGTTCCAAATATTGTCGATACAGTGGCTCTTGCTCATTACGAACCTTAATGATTTATTAATTGAAATATTATTTTATAAATAACGACAGATAAAACATTTTTTTGGAATTACGATCAGATCAGATCACAATTTAAAAAAGCGACTATGCAAAGCAAGGTTTTTTAAATAAACACAGTTCTCAAATTCCACAAAATTATATTACTTCTTGGCAAATTTTGAAAATGTTTTAATACATTTTTGCAATTACGATAAGATCACAACTTAAAAGCGACTATACAAAGCATAGTTTTTAATATAATTTATTAAAAAAAAAATAATCGACCGTATTTTTCCATATCTAAACGAATATTTTGAAAAGAGATATCTGAAAGCAAAGTAAAAAGTATTGAATTATAAAGAGTGATTTTTTTGAGGTTAGGATTTTCATGCATTAGTATTTGACAGATCACGTGGGATTTCAGACATGGTGTCAAAGAGAAAGATGCTCAGTACAGCAATAAGCCAGCAACTATTCCAGCTTTGGAAGACAACATTTCCGAAGAAATTCGGGCTATTCCGGCCGAAATGCTCGAAAAAGTTGCCCAAAATTGGACTTTCCGAATGGACCACCTAAGACGCAGCCGCGGTCAACATTTAAATGAAATTATCTTCAAAAAGTAAATGTCATGGACCAATCTAACGTTTCAAATAAAGAACCGATGAGATTTTGCAAATTTTATGCGTTTTTTTTAAAAAAAAAGTTATCAAGCTCTTAAAAAATCACCCTTTAATACGCAACAGAAAATAAAAATTTGGTTTCTGTCACCTAAACATTCCATATTTTTTATGTTTTTTTTTGGGAGGTGACTTTAGTATTTGGTCTATAATTTTTTTCTCAGTCGACTATCCTTGTTTCTACGTGAAAGAGAACGTTTGTAAAATTTACCTTTATACCTTAATTAGGACCTCCCAAAATTATATCATTTAAATTAAAAAAATATTGTTTTGAATAATTTTTTTTCGTGTTTACATCAGAAAATGTCATATAGAGCCCATTGCCAAATTTTTTATTGATGACTTTTTATTAAAATTACTATTTTCTTTAGAGGGTGATGACTTCAGTGTGGACTCTAATTTTGGGAGGATAAACCGTTTACGCCGGTTATACATTAAATTGAAAATATTTATAAAGGCTGCAAATGGTTTGCAAAATTTTTAACCATAAAAAATGAAGTCATAATCGGGCGTGATCGAACTTATGCCACCAAAATTATAGTCTAAATATCAAAGGTATCTTAAATTAAAAAAAATGTATCCATTTGATTCATATTTTTCAAGTTTAGGCCACTAAAACACATCGGAAAATGTTATACGTAGCCCTTCAGCAAAATGGCAGTGATCTTGTGTTACTTGCCGCAGAGCGAGCATTTTTTCAAATCCACACAGTGGAGGATATGAAAAAGACGGAAAATAATTATAACAACCCTTTTGGGGTGACTGAGTTTGATGAAATTTCACTCAGACATAGTTAAAGTGTTGACGAGCTTAAGATCTGCGGTCATGTATATTGGGCTGTAAACTGGAGTGTCTCAAAGAAAAGAAAAATATTGCGACAAAACAAGCTGATGTGTGGAAAGACTTATTTTTTTCCTTCGACATGTTTCAGTTTTTGGAAAAGACAAGAAATGACAGAAGTTTTCTTCAGATTTTTAGGGAAAAATTAAGCAATACTTTTTCAATGTCGAGTTTAAAAGATGATCAAAAGTATTATTTATTTATTTATATAGTCTATATAAAACATCTGTATATAAAACCCCCTGTGTGTATGTCTCTATGTTCCGTATGGGACACAAAACCAGTGGACCGATTCGCTTGAAAATTTTACTGTACCTAACTTCTGAACAGGGGATGGTTCCGGGATATAATATGTTATGATAGGAGAAAGGCGCGTGGTGCCGTCTACACAAACTATATTTTAAAACTATTAATTAGTATTCATTTGATTTTCAAAATCATATGCTATATGAGAATAGGGAAGAATGAACCCGCACAACTCTAGTAATAAATAAATGTAATATTTCAATAAATTTGTTTTGTGCTTTTGCTAAACTTAGATATTTTCGAAAAAAAAAACAATTTGATTTTATTACGATAATGCATATTTGTAACAATGTCTGTTATAAACATGGGGATTTTTGTATTATTCTTTGCGATTGATGGCTTATTCTAAATATTTGTCATATTTGCGAGAAACCCGCAGTTAAAACTTGAGGTTTCCGACATTTCAATTAGGGTAGCCACCTTTGGGAGCAGATTTTCGCTCAGCTATGAATTTTTAATAAACAAATATTCATGAGATTTTTGTACCAATTTTGGATTAGTTTTGTATTCCTTTTTGTGAGTCAACTGAAGATTTCGAGATATCGCCGAAAGAAATTCTGAGATTTGGGGGATTTTGGGTATGCCAGTATGAAGTGAAATTACATTTTTTCAAAGAAAAAGGAAAATACATAAAATTCATCAAAGCATTATTTAATACAAAATTATTTTAATAATAAAGGTATTTTTGTTGGACCTCAAATTCGTAAAATTTTGGAATGACCAAAAATTGTATATTTTGAAAAAAAATCTGTTTTAGCGAAAGTTCAATAACTCACGTCAATTACCGATGGATATTTAAAAACAAAGTGATGTTTTACTCCTTACTTAACGTATTTTTAAAATAAATTTATAAGTAGCACACACTTAACAAAATAATGTGAAAAATATTGCCACACTTGAAAAATGGTAAAATAATTGAAAAATGTTTTTGCTGGACAAATAATTCAGATATTTCTCAAACTTTCTTATATAATGTATATTTCATTCGAAAGGTCTAGCATTTGATAGTCAGCATTATAAGTGGGCAAAGGAAAATGGGAATTGGGGAAATTTTACAATCAGATTCTTGTTTTACTCCATTTCAGATTTTTCTGTCGCACTGTGTTATGAATCACATATAAAATATATAACAAATCATATCACTCCGCCAAAACATTTTGGTCGAAAATCTGTCAGTATGTGAAGTACTGAAGAACGTCATGTTCAATCTTTCAATTGAGAGTTTTTGGATGGGTTTTCGTTTTAGTCGCTCTAACAAAATTTGTCGTCAAATTAGGCCAACGATAGGTTTCGTCGATACGATGAATATTTCTTTATAATTATGAAAATTGCTGAAAGGTTTCGATGCATTAACGAACATGTCATTCGAAGTCAGCCAACGATAACTTTTCGTTAATACAACGAAGTGTTCTTCTTTTAGTGTAAATTCACTCTAGTTTGCTATGTGCTAGAATTGTCAATTTGTCACCAACAAGTTCCACTGTTTTTGTTTTTTTCCTGCAATGTGGGCATATGTGCTAGCACGGTTTTTTTGGTTTTGTTTTTCATTGCAAACAATGTTTATGCAATTTGTGTTCGTTTGTAATAATGTTTTGCTCGTATTTGCCCGCACAAATTACATTTTATGTAAACAAACCAACAGAGAGCGATCGATAAGAGCGTTTGCGTGGTAACATACATACATACTATGGACTACATATGGTTGCCATATATCGATGGACTACTAACCCTCGATGAAAACCATTTTCAAAAGATTGGAAATGACCACGACTGACTGAAAGTGGAACAAGTGAAATTAGAGATGAACGTGAAATGAACTATAGTTTGCGCAATACCATTGTTTCTCCATTAAAAATGCAAATTATGGTACAATTGTGTAATTAGGGTCGACTTTGTCACACAATAGTTGCACAACCTCAAGTGCTGTGGCCAAAAATATTTTAGTTAATAAAATTACAAGATTTTGTCGATAAATTATTATTAATTGCACACTTCGACCGAAAAAGAAGTATAAGTACAGGGGATGTGCTACTATTATACTGGTAGACGTTGTCGAGTAAAACAAGAACCTGTATTTGAAATTTTCCAGAAACCACCCAAAATCATGAATTACGAGTAAATGCCGGGGTTTTATACCTAAGCACACTTATGAGCCTTAATTGATTATCAAGCGATTGCCAGTTTCTCAACAGATTTATAAAGAACAAACCTGGAGCTTTCGAACGTGTATGTGCTACAAAAAAGAATGAAGTATAAAACTTTGTGAAGTGATGTTATTTTTCTGGTAGGTATGGTCGAGAAATTATTCGTGCATTGAAGCACTTTGTTTTAGAAATAAATATATGTATATATGAATTTTATTTTGAATGGAAAATTTCGGATTTTTAGACGAAATAAAATGAAATAAATAAATAAATATGTGTCACTCACGAAAAAAATCACGTGAATCACGCAAAAATTAGACTCACGCACATTCACGCACGAACATTTATTCGTTGCTCACGTTCACGCACGCTCACGTGAGTAAAATAAATGTTGCTCACTATCACGCGTGATTCACGCATCTCACGTGAGCCGCGCCCATCTCTACTTTCGACCGATATACAGCTTATTTAAGAAAACTTAAGAAATCCGTATGCTTTTGTCCATCGAACACAATTAAAAAAATATATCCAGTTTTCAACTTTGGCAATGTTTTTGCACATTAGTATGCTTGCAAAGCACTCCGCTTGGAAATTTATTCAAATAACACAATTAGTAAGGAATAAAACTCCGCTTTCTTTTTATATTTTTTTTAATAAAATTTTTGCAGAAATACAAGTTTTGGTCATTCCAGTTTACATCTCTCATAATTTTACGAAGTGAGGTCCAATACTATACTTACTATATGTTAAAAAAAAATCCCAACGTGGGGAAAATATGTTCCAAATTTGGGAATTTTTATCCTCTTTTATCTGCTTTGGTGAATTTTAAGTATTTTTATAGAACTGCAATTCTTAAATTGGTGAGAGATTTGAACTGGAATGACCAAAACTTGTATTTTTGCAAGAAAATTCTTATCAATAACTCAGTCAATTACTGACGGCCATTCCAGTTCACATCTCTCATAATTTTACGAATTGAAGTCCAATAAAAATATTTTAAATTCGTCAAAAAGATAAAAAGGTTGAAAAAAGCTAGTAATTTTCCATTAAAAAAAAACGAATTCCCAAAGTGGGGAAAATTTGTTCCAAAATTGGGGATTTTTTATTAAAATTGTCACTATGCTTTTCTATGTTTTTCTATCATTTTTATCTATTGTGATGAGTTCTATGTATTTTTTGGACTTCAATTTGTAATATAATGAGATATTTGAACTTGATGACCAAATTTTGCAAAAAATCAATATTAATAAAAACTTTAATAAATCAGACAATTTTTAGCGGATTTTACTACTTACTAAATGTACCATTTAAATAAATTTATAAGTGGTACCACTATCAAACAAAATAATGTGCAAAAACATTGCCAAAGTTGAAAAATGAATAAAAATTGTTTAAAAAATGTGTTTGCTGTGCAAAAGCACTCAGACTTTTTAGGTTTTCTTAAATAAGCTATATATCGATCGAAAACTCCAGGTTTCTTTTTTAAGACAGTGCAAATCTTATGATAACCATCTAAGTTACAGGCTTATAAGTGTTGAAAGGTACAAATATGAATGTTTGTTCTACTCAACAATACCTACAAAGCAATAAATATCACTTCCCAGAGTTTTTTACTATTTTTTTTGTAGCACAGTGTTATCAATTGATTACTAATTTGAAAGCATGTGCTATTTTTCCTACATAGGGCTGTTTTTCTTTAAGTCCGAATAACAAGCTGCGACAACAAAAACGTTAATAAAAATTTAATTTTTTGCTCAAAATAAAAATGTTTGCTCACAATGTCGCCAACTACAATATAAATATTTGAATCAAAACAAAAATTGAAAAAAATATATAAATAAATTTGACTTACACTGGAAACAATTTGCTGTTGGTGACAATTTTAAAAAAGATTTTTTTATTTTGAGTGAAATTTGAATTCTTTTATGTATGTTTATGTTATCACAGCTCAGTTATCCGGTCTTAAAGAGCAGCCCTATTATTAGTTTATTTTAGCTCATTGTGTGATTCAAATTTTTTCTCTGAGTGTATAGCAAAATCTGCCCCGAATTTTCATTCACAAAAAAAGCAACGTTTATCTTTATGGTGATCCATCATCGGAATTTGAATAATAATTATCGATTTAACACTTAAAAATAAACTAACAAAAGTTAAAGCGGGTCTTTGTTTTTTAAAAACCTCCCCTCTACCGCCAACCGAGCAAACATCATAAATATTTTCCATAGAAAATTTGTGAAAATTTTATTTTTATTCTTATTTTTGTATGCATTCGATTAAACAAAAACACAACAACAATTAACATTTATGTGTGAACGAGACAATGTGTGTGTCTGTCTGTCAGTATGTCTGAATGTATTGAATTGTCCCCAAAACCCACTGTCTTCAATTAAGTGTGAAATAGTTAAACGGAATTAAAGCCACCGATCGTTCATTCACACAACACACACACAGCAAATGCATTGCCCGCGCGGTGCTGTTAAAACTTTAAACGATAAAAATTTACATAGAATGAGGAGTAGCTGAAGGAGGTGCTGGAGAAGGGGGCAGGGCGTAATGGAAATGGGTTTCTGGGAACCAGCGGCACGTAGTACACGGACCGCCGCCGAGCGCAAACAAATAACATTAACAACCAGGCGGCTACAAAATAACCGAAAGTTCAACAAACAATTGCCATTATGACGGCGACAACAACAGCAATGGCAACGGCAACGACAACGACAACAATAACAGCGGCTATTAGAAAACTGATTATAAATAAAGTAAAATGTTGTTTGGAAAACACTTTTCCAAACACTTTTAACTTAAACGAGGCAAACAACAATACTACAACAACACAGCACCAGCAGCAATATGATGTCCACAGCAGCACAAAACACTTGAGACTGACTAGCTGTGCGGTCATTGTTTGTTTGTTGCCCCCTCCGGACACAGTGGTTCGAAGCTAGAAGATGAAAGATGGGCATTGATCGCAGATTATGGAAGTGGGTTAAGGCTACATTTTTCTCGTGAGAAAGTGTTTCAGTTTTGTGTGTTTGTCGCCACTGTGCCACACTTGTTTGTTGGTTTGTTTTTTCCTTCTACGAAAGTTTTCGATGGGAAAAGGCACGCACAGCAACCTGGCCCGACCCCTTCCACACAAAACCTAACCAAAAATAGCGCCAGAGAACTTTCTTTCGGTGATGGATTGAAATGCTGCTGCTGCTGCAAATTGGACAAATTGAATCGAATTAAGTTTCATTTTAGTATTTATTATTGAATAAAAATAGAACGACATCAAACAGAAATTCGCATTTGATGGCATTTCAGAAATGCGAGTTGCGCCGCATATGGCCATTTGCCAGCTTCGAACTTTGGGCAGGCCGACTGGCTGCCTGCCTGGCATTCTCCGCTAAATAAATGATTTCGATGAATTGGGATTCTTTAGAATTTTGCCAGTTTTTCGAGCACATTTTCTCCCCTTTTTGAAAATGTTCAGCCATTTTCGTTCGGTCCATATGGCGTTAATTGTTTTCATAGGGTGTCGCTTGCCATTTACAGCGTTCATTCGTTCGTTCGTTTGTTTAATTGGTGTTACAAATCACTTTATTTGCTATCCAGAACCCAAGGTTTTTTCACGCTCCCTCTCTCTCGCTTTTAATTGATTTAACAATTTAGGGCATTTTTATGAATAAATTCCATTTTCTTCTGAGTATTTTATTTATCACATTTCATTGCAATACTCCAGCGAGTGTCGTGTTTTAATCATCGGTGAGAGTGTGTGTCTGTTTAATTTAAAATTGATTAATTTTTAGTGTTGCTGTTGCCAAGCATCACATCGCTCGTAGTAATAATACTCCCACAATATTTTTGTTCATGTTTGTTTGTCTGCCAAAGCAAACATTACAAAGTTTTTCTCTGTAATTTTAATTAGTTGCAAATCGATTTTTGGAAATTAGTTTGTGTTTTTTTCTGCAAATCATTGCGTTTAATGACGGGACATAGTTGCTCCCTACAGGTATCTGTGAGGGTGGTTAGTACAGTGGGTATGATATATCTGGCCAACGGTAATAGGAAAATAAATACTTGGCAAATATCGCACTTCTTAGCCGTTAAAACTATATATATATTATTAGGGCGGGTTGATTTTTTTAAATCGTATAGCAAAAACGGTAAACTACATAAAATTCTAAGAAAATTTTCCGAAGAAACCATGTATCTAAAATAAAACCCTAATCCGCCGCGCCTCTCGACTTGAAAATTTATTTATTTTTTTGATGGAAAAAAATTGAGTGTAGAAATATAAAGTGTAAAAGAACTACCTTACTAAACAAATTTATTAAGAAAATTCCATTTCTTTATTTTTTGGCAAAGGCGGGCATATACATTTTCAAGTCGAGAGGCGCGGATTAGGATTTTACTTTAGACCAATGGTTTCTTCGGAGAATTTAATGTCGATTACGGTTTTGCTATACGATTTTTATTTTTTTTTCATCCATACAAATCAACCCGCCCTAATATATATAGCTACTACGGTGTTTTTTTGCAGAGAGAATCAAATCATTATACAATTATGCAAAATTCATACTAATTTGATTATTGATTAAACTAAAAAATAAATAGGCATAAAAAGGCATAAGAATTAAGTAAAAAATATTTTCTCCAAAATAGTGGGTAACAAGTTCTTGATTTTTTTAAATTCCCGGATGCCCAAAGTGGGGAAAGTGTGTTCCAAAATTTAGAATTGTTTAAATGATTTTAATGTATTTTTATTGGTCTTCAATGCATAAATTAATGAGACATGTGAACTGGAATGACCACAATTTTGCAAATATTTAGTATTAATAAAAACTTTAATAACTCAGTCAATTACTAACGGATTTTTAAAAGCAAAGCGGCGTTTTACTCCCCACTATATGTGTCATTTAAATACATTTACAAGTGGTGCGGTTACCAAACAAAGTAATGTGCAAGAACATTGTGTAAGTTGAAAAATGACTAAAAATTGTTTAAAAATGTGTTTGCTGAAAAAAAGCACACACATTAAGTAAGTAAGCTATATATCAATCGAAAGCCCCAGGTTTCCGATGAGAAAGTGAAAATTGGTTGATATCCAACTATGTTAAAGACTTATAAGTGGGCAAAGGCACGAAAACCCGATTTTTTACCCGTAACTCAAGATTTTGGGATGTCCGGCAAATTTCAAATTCTTGTTCCAATCGACAATAGGGCTGTTTTTCTTTAAGCCGGGATAACAAGCTGCGATAACAATAACGTCAATAAAAAATTAATTTTTTGCTCAAAATAAAAAAATATTTTTCACATTGTCGCCAACTACAATATAAATATATGTATCAAAAGAAATTAAAAAAAAAATATTTTGTGTCGACTTTATTGGATTTAGCCTCGATCAAAAATTTTTAACACAAAATTATTTTTTCAAAATTTGAATTTGACACATGATATTGCTTTTGGCGACAATTTTAAAAAACATTTTTTTTTTATTTTGAGTGAAATTTTAACATTTTATTTAGATTTTTGTTATCGCAGCATAGTTATCCAGTCTTAAAGAAAAACAGCCATAATACTTACCAGAAAAAGAATATCACTTCCTAGAGTTTTTTCACTGTCGCACATTGTAATAAACCAAAACCGGGTTTTTACCCGTCAGTCAAGCTTTTTGGGGTGTCTGTGAATTTTCTAAAACAGTTCATATTTTATTCGACAATACTTACAAAAAAAATAATTAAAAAATAGGTTTTATACTTCATTCTTTTTTGTAGCACTGTGTTATTTTCAGATTCTGGGCTTGTCTTTGAACAAAGAGAAAACAAGCAGATAAGAAAGCAAAAAATAATTAAAAACTAAAAAATGTAAAATTACATTTTTCGTTTGTTTTCCTCTTTAAATTAAAAAATAAAAAGAAATAAATAAGGTTTTAAATTGTAATTAAAAAATATTATTTAATTCGAAATCGCAGACGTTGAGTATGTTTCGAATAAAGATAAAAATAGAAATAAAACAAATCAAGTTTTAAAAAAAAAGTTATAAATAATTCTATTTTTTTTCCTCCTTTTTGCTAAATGCGGGACGCATTTTTAAAGAATAGTCAGAGCAAGTAAATAAATAAAACACAAATTTAATTTGCTTTCCTAATTGAACTAAGAAATATTAAAAAAACATAATTTTAGGAAGCGAAAAAAAAAAACAAATAAAAAACCAAAAAACAATTGAAACTAAACGAAACGAAGACGAAATAATCAAATAAAAATACAAAACAGTGGCCTCGAACTCGTTTTAATTTAACAAAAAATTATAAAGGATGCTTTTTTAGCTGTTATCTTTTTGACAACAATGGTTTAAACAGTTGACGCACGTTTCATGTTTTGTTTCACTGTTAAACATCTTCAGTTTGGTCTATAATTTAACCATGAATCGTCTTACAAACGAACAACGCTTGAAAATTATTGAATTTTATTATCAAAATGCGTGCTCTGTTAAGAAAGTTCATCGCGCGCTTCCATTTTATGATCAGTTTAATCGACCCACTGAAGCGGCTATTCGGGCTATTGTGACTAAATTTCGCACCAAATTTACATTGTTGGACATTAAGCCACCAACACGCTTACGTAGAGTGCGAACTGAAGAAAATGACGCAGCTGTATCGGCCAGTTTTAATGATGACCATCAATTATCGATTCGTCGCCGTTCGCAGCAATTGAGCCTCTGTTACTCAAAAACGTGGAAATGCCAAAATTGGATTAAGCGGATGGACCATTTGAGGCGCAGTCACGGTCAACATTTGCATGAAATAATCTTCAAACATTAAATTCAAATAAAGATTTCATGAATTTTTCTAAATTTTATGTGAACCAAATATAATATTGTCCGATAGTCCATATTACACTTGAACCAGATGCTATACGTCTGAAACTATAAATAAAATGGAGTTAATATTTTTTGGTTTTTCATTTCCTCATCCTGTTGCCCCTTCACAGGACAACGAAGTTTCAAAGGATAACATTTTTCAAAAAATATTGAAATACCTATGCACACCCAATGATACCGGCATATGGGTAAAATTAAAGAGGAGAATATTTGTTTTAAAATACCTCAAATAACATGCTTTTATCTTTATCAGTTTAACATTAATAACCATTTCAATTGTTCCCTCCCAAAATTTAAAATATGAATAAACTAAATAAACTAAGGGGGATGCTAAACTATTACAGATAGATTCATGAAATTTGAAGTATATTCAACAGATATTCTCCTCTTTTTTCCACATTCCGGTATCATAGAGTGTGATAGAGTATCCTTTGGAATTTTGTAGTCCTGAGAAGGGCCAACAGGATGAGGAATTAAAAAACTAAAAACACCAATAAACTCCTGTTTGCCTATAGTTGCAGACGTAAAGCATCAGGTTCAAGTGTAACGAGTTTTTTTTTAATTTGTCGTACGGTGTAATAATATAATTAAAAAAATAATTTTGTATGTCTTTTCATTTTAGAAATTTTAAATAGCAAAAAGTACATAAATATTCGGACAATAATTAACAAAAAAGGAAAAAGTAAAATATTATATATGTATTAAAAATATTTAATAGCTGATAATAAAAGTGTGATTTTTTAGCTATTATCTTTTTGGCAACACTGGTTTAAACAGCTGACGCACGTTTCGTGTTTTGTTTCACTGTCAAACATCTTCAGTTTGGTCTATAATTTAAACATGAATCGTCAAATTATTGAATTTTATTATCGAAATGCGTGCTCTGTTAAGAAAGTTCATCGCGCGCTTCCATTTTATGGTCAGTTTAATCGACCCACTGAAGCGGCTATTCGGGCTATTGTGACTAAATTTGTCACCAAATTTACATTGTTGGACATATAACCACAAACACGCTTACTTTTGTGATGCCTATTTACTATGATGTTTACTTTGATGCGGTATTGATAGTTTTTTAAAATTTTTACTATGCAGTATTGTCTTATATTCGGCCAATTTTTCTTAGAATATCCTTTGTACGGATCATCAACTCATCTCGATTGGGACACTGAATCCGAACACACGTTTCTTTCGCGTTGTTTAACCCTCAGATTCGCCATTAATGCACATGATTTCCGTTTCGTTATAATCCCCAATCATACGTCTTGAAGTTGATGGTTTCGAATAATTTCAGTCGGCTTAATGAAATTGTCTTCCATGGCAGGTGAGCGGGCAATCAGTGGCTATTACATTCTATTCTTTGCAAATTACACTACAATCAATCATCTTCTGTATAATAAATGTGGTAATACTACTACATTATTCCTTGCCCAGTTGTAAGTTTCCAAGGATTCTGTGTGACTCTGCAGCACAAAGGAGCTAGCTAATACTCTTCTCTAATGCTCGGCAATACTATTCTCTTTTTGTTTCTGAATCTACTGAAAATTCACTTAACTGTATAAATAGTAGAATATAAATTCGACTCAAGTCCTTGGTAATACATGAGCAGAAATTATGCACTCTTTGAAAACAATACTTGGAATTATTTCCAATTTGCAAGGATTACTGTGTACGACCAGTTCTTGGAATCATCCTCCACCTTCGCATTGGGTATTGGTTAAACGAATTTCCTTTTGTAATGGAACGTAACACAAAAGATGTGCTCGACTGCGAGTGCGAGTATCGTTATGTTTCCGACCACTTAACTTTGGACAAGCTGTTGTTGTTGCTGCTGCTTCCACACACAAACACTGTCTGAATGACTCCATGCAATTTCAAACTGGGTGCAGCAGCTCCATTACACTGTTTGTAGCTATACCACCACCACCACCACCATCCGTTTTGCTCCGTTGTTGGAAAATTAATAGTATTGGCCATAGATGTACTTTTTTCCAAGGAAAGAAAGCAATTGCAAGCAATTATTTTGTTAGCAATGCTCATTCATAATCATAATAAATAGCTACGGCAACGGCACGGCAATAGCAACACCACCAACAACAATAGCCACATTCAAGGCATCAACACAGACATCACGTGCACAGGGGTTTCCGAAGAATTTCCATCTTAGCAAATAAGATTGTTGATGAGAAGTTTAGGATTCACGAGAAATAAATAAATTTTCGGTCTTAGATTTGTTGGAAATACTTTTTTATATATTTTTTTCTTAATAGAAAACCAAGTTTTCTTCTTGGCCATTATTTTAGGTTTTTATTTTTTTATAAATGAAATTTGCTACTTTACGAAGAAAACAAAGTTATTGTTGGATGAATAACACACTTATGATTACATATATAAATATTTCTTTGTGTTCCCTATAAAATTGTAAGGAACCACGGCGTATTAGTTATTTAAATATGCTATGGATTACTTATACGTCGTGTGGGCCTTAGAATTTAATAGAGAAAAGTACTTTTACTGAAATGTTCATAACTGTTGTATTTATTGGAAGAATTCTTTCAAAATAGTCTTTTTTCCTTCGGAAAGCTGCCACAAAATCCACGAGGTATACATATTTGTTCTTGTGGCGCTGTTATCGCTAGTTTTGAACCCCTCATGGTGGGAAGAAATGTTTCCTCTATTTCGATAAAATTCTTCCAATGCTTTCTAAGCATTCCAAATAGTCATGTTGGAAAGGGAGACTTAGGAACTTCTGTAAAAAATCGACTTTATGTCAGTAAAAAAACGCCATATTAGTCATCCTCAGGGCATAAAAGAATCGTGTTGTGTAAAAAATTGTCAGCAAAAAATGGAATTAGACCATGAAAATTTTTATGTGATGAATTTTATGATTTTCTATATGAATTACACAGTGCTACAAAAAAACTCTGGGAAGTGATATTATCTGGTATGTATTGTCGAGTAAAACAATAATCTATATTTGAAATTTGCCAGACACCCCCAAAATCGAGAAACCGGTTTTTTACCCATAACCGGTTGATAGACAACTTCACTTTATAATCGGATTTGAAAAGCAAAAACCTGGAGCTTTCGATCGATATATAGCTTATTTAAGAAAACTTAAGAAATCTGTGTGCTTTTGTCCAGCAAACACATTTTTTAAAACAATTTTTAGTCATTTTTGAACTTTGGCAATATTTTTACACATTATTTAGTTTGTATTTTTATTTAAATAGTTTTTATTAATATTCAATTTTCGCATTATTTTTCCCTCATTATTTTTCGAATTGAAGTCTAATAAAAATACTTGAAATTCGTCAAAAACATAAAAACGTTGAAGACATTTCTACATTTTCTATTTTTAAAG
Source organism: Polietes domitor (assembly GCA_947397865.1). Classification (NCBI taxonomy): domain Eukaryota; kingdom Metazoa; phylum Arthropoda; class Insecta; order Diptera; family Muscidae; genus Polietes; species Polietes domitor. The sequence continues at coordinate 6,400,351 of OX377621.1, read as the reverse complement.
AAAAACATTTTCCCAAAATAGGGAAAATGTGTTCCAAAATTGGGGATTTTTTTATTAAAATCGTCCCATTATTTTTTTACCGTTTTTTTCTGTTTTTTTTATGAATTTTAAGTATTTTTATTGGAATTCAGTTCGTAAAATAATGATAGATTATAAAGTGAAAAATTGCTTGATAACCAATAAAGTTACAGGCTAATACGAGTGAGAAGATGCGAAAACCCGGATTTTTTACCCGTAACTCAAGATTTTGGGGGTGTCTGGCAAATTTCAAATACAGATTCTTGTTATACTCGACTATACCTACCAGAAAAATAATAACACTTCCCAGAGTTTTTGAATGTCGCACAGTGTCCTCAAAACATACATAATATTTTTGTTCAGAAAATTTTGTTATTTCGTGTAGTTTGCCTTTACTTAAAAGTTGTCAACAAAAAAATGGAATTAACTGGTGAAAATTGTTGTCTGATATTTTATTATGATTTTCCCTGTGAATTATCAGGACAACATATACTATATAGACGCCAATTTAAATGCGCAAAATCCATTTTTGAGTGTCTCAAATTACAAATTGTTCCATCGTTGGCAAAAGTATGAAGATTTTGAAGAAGAATATTTTGAAAAACAACTTCAATTTAAATCTCAAATTATGTGTTTTTATTAATAGGTTCGCAATATATATTTCCCCTCACTTTTACCGTAATCCGACGCTTAAGAAACATTCCATAACATTCATCATTCATTTTAATTCCACAATTCTTTACCAATTTTCTGCCATTTTGTAACCACTGTGCATAACAGCTTTAGCAAAACCAGGCAATCAATTCGACTCTAGTCAACCATCGAATCATCCACATCCACATCATCGTCATCCATGTGCCATTCATCCAGAAAGCTACGGTTTTGTGAGTGAGTCTAAGGCACGGGCGCATGGACACGGGCACGAGTGCATAGCCAACCAGCCAGTCAGTCGCTCTGCAAGTCAGTCTTGCAGTCAGTCCTCCATTCATTCATGCATCCCTCTGTGCAATGGCTCATTGATGATAGCATCGGACCTAATCAGTTGATCATAGATCAGTCATAAAATAGGCGGAATGGAGTGGAGTGTCTATTAATTATAAACAACTCTGCAACATCCAACCATCCATCCAATCATCCACATGTTGCATAGTTCTCTCACTGCCTCCACACAAACATACAATAGAATGTGATTAGATTTGAATTTATGTTGTTTGCCACAGCGGCAACCTCAAGTCAGCACTTTTCAAATGTGTGCACCCTGCTCTACCTGCCCCACCCTTTCGCGGGCCTGTGCAAATGCCAGATTTAAAGATACATATTTGCGTTTGTTGTTGCTGCCGCTGTTGCTAGTAGAACGAAAAGCCATCGGATGGGCAGACAGTGTGGCTGGCTGCCGCCGTTCGCCAGAGTGACACACTTTTCCATTTCGCCGCGCCAAACAATCATTTCCACAGATTCATGTGCCAGCCATTCCACCATTCCCGGAGGCAGTCCTAGTGAGAGACAGAGACAGATCCCAAGACCCCACCGCACAGATTAAACCGTATAACATATTAACCTTTTTGTTGTTGTTGTTGTTTTTAAGTAGTTTTGGCGCTGTTGTTGGTTTAACTGGTGCGCGAGTGCATTCATTGTACAACAGTAAAAGTCGGTAGAGTAGAAGCGTTTTTCTTTTTTTTTTGGGTTTTTTTCTTCTGTTGATTTTCTTTGGAAAATAAAATCCAGATGTTCGGAACTTTTATTTAACTTTGTTCGTATTTACTTAAAAGAATCGTGGTTTGTTTATTGCCTTGTATCTATATTACAACGTATGTGGTATGTGCTACGTGGGCAGAGTGGAGAGTTTGGGGAATTGGAGAGTGGGAATTTTCTAAGTAATAATTTCAATACATGAAATCGATGAATAGGCGGAATAAATAATTCCATTTGAGCGATTTGGACTAAACGGTAAAAATTGATAAATATGGTACTATCTAGCTAGAACAATGGCACTGGTCTTACAACGTATATCTATATATATAAATCAATGTATGTCTGTATGTTTCGTATAGGACTACAAATTTTACTGTAGCTAAGCTGTGGGCAGAGGATGGTTTCTGACTATATTTGGTCATTATAGGATAAAGAGGCGTGGTACACCCACACAAAATATACTTTAAAATATCAATTAGTACGCATTCTATTTTCAAAAGCATGCGAAGTAGGATAATAGGGAAGTATTTGATAAAATCAATTTTTTCGAACATCGTTCCTTTAAGGGGTTAAATGGTCCAAAAAAGGAAAAAAAATGTACTAGAATTTGCTATGGACAGGGATAAAACTGTATTTCTTAGTACCCATGGCAACTATTATTTCCTTCAATGAAATATTACACTGTGCGACAGTCCAAAAACTCTGTAAAATGATATTATTTTTCTGGTAGGTATTGTCGAGTAGAACAAGAATCTGGGGCCAAATTACGGCATACGTATCGTATCGAAATCCACTTTTTTCATAGTCCAGAATATGCCGACATTTTATTAGATTTCGATACGATACGTATGCCGTAATTTGGCCCCTGTATTTGAAATTTGCTGGACATCCCAAAATCTTGAGTTACGGGTAAAAAAACGGGTTTTCGTACATTTGCCCACTTATAAGCCTGTAACTTAGTTGGTTATCAAACTCTCTCATCGGATTTGAAAAGAAAAAACCTGGAGCTTATTTACGAAATCTCGAGAAATCTGTGTGCTTTTGGCCAGCAAACACATTTTTTAAAAAATGTTAACCATTTTTCAAATTTGCTATGTTAGTCCCATGAAAATACATAAAATTCATTAAAATATAAAAGTGGAAGGCATGTCGACCATTTAAAAAAATCCCCAATTTTGGAACAAATTTTCCCCATTTTGGGAATTTGGGTATTTAAAAAATGGAAAATATAGTATTTCATTGCCTTTATCATGTTAACGAATTTTAAGTATTTTTATTGGGCCTTAATAAAAAAAATCGACAATTTTGAAACCAATTTTCCCCGCTTTGGGAATGGCAAATGGAAAATATGGTAATGTTTTTATCATTTTTACGAATTTTAAGTATTTTATTGGGCCTTAAAAATATCCACAATTTTCGAACAAATTTTCCCCACTTTGGGAATTCGTTTTTTTTTTTGAAAAATGGAAAATATATTGCTTTTTTCGTCGTCTTTATAATTTTAACGAATTTTAAGTATTTTTATTGGACTTCAATTCGAGAGATGTGAACTGGAATGACCAAAACTTGTAGTTTTGCAAAAATTTTGTATTAATAAATCTTCAATAACTCAGTCAACTACTAACGGATTGTTAAAAAGAATGCGGCGTTTTAAAAACATTGCGAAATTTGAAAAATGGATAAAAATTGTTGAAAAAATATGTTAAAAATCTCTCATTATTTTACGAATTGAAGACCAATAAAAATACATAAAATTCATCAAATTAGATAAATATGGTAAAAAACATTTCGGTCACTTTAATAAAAAATATCCAGTTTTGGAACAAATTTCCCCACTTTGAGAATTCGGGTATTTAAATATTTAAATGGTAAATCTGTTAATTTTTACATCGTCTTTACCATTTTAACGATTTCTTAAAACATTGTTATTGGGCCTCAATACCAAAAGTTATGAGAGATGTGAATTGAAATGAAGAAAACTTCTATTTTTGCAAAAATTTTGAATTAATAAAAAATTCAATACTGACTGAGTCAATTTCTAATGAATTTTGAAAAACAAAGCGGCGTTTTACTACTTACTAAATGTGTTACTAAAGTGAATTTACAAGTGGTGCCGTTACCAAGCAAAAAAATGCCCAGAAACATTGCCAAATTTGTAAAATGTCTGAAAAACTTTTAAAAAGTTATTTTCTGGACAAAAGCACACGGACTTCTTAAGTTTTCTTAAATACTCTATACCTCGATCGAAAGCACCAGCTTTCTTCTTTTTAAATCCGATGAAAGTGAAAATCGGTTGATAAAACACAAAGTTACAGGCTTATAAGTATGCAAAGGCGCGAAAACCCGGTTTTTACCCGTAACTCAAGATTTTGGGGGTGTCTGGGAAATTTCAATTGCAGATCCTTGTTCCACTCGACAATACCCACCAGAAAAATAATATCACTTCCCAGAGTTTCCTTCATCATTCTTTTTTGGTAGCACAGTGTTATTCACAGCGAGTGAGTGCAAAATGTTGCCACAAAAAATGAAAAGCAGATGCATTTTCCATCATGGATTTTGATGAGTGATGTATATCGTTTTTTTTTGTATTGATTAAAAAATCGGGTTAGTATGTCATCTCCTCCGCTTTCATCATTATCTCCCCGTCCTGCAACGTCTTGAACAAAAATCGTTGATTTTCTTAGTTCGTCTTTGTTTTTTGCTAAAAAGGAAAAATTATTTTTGATTTTAAACTCGTTGTTTTGCTCGTTGCTGTTAACTTCTCAAAATGTGCTGCTCTCAAACTTAAACTTGTTGAAGATTGTTTTCTTCTTCTTATCTTTCGTTTCATACGTTGTCTGGCAGCATTTACGCTGTAGCCCATGGCCCCTTTGGTTGTTGTTGTTTTTGCTGATGTGTTGTTGGCTTTAAGGGCTTCTTAGCGTTTTAATGCCACAACGTTGCACTCTATGTTAAGTTGTGTCTGTGTCTGTCTAGTTGCTGGTGGCAGTTGCTTGACAGCGACACAGTAACCTTAGTTGCAATGGCCCCGCCAGCATTCATGTCGTTCACTGTAAGTTTTCCTCTCTCGATTGATGTCTTTTGTTTCGTATTTTTTTCGCTTTTTTTTTAGAAATACTTTCTTTGGTTGTTTGGCTGGCTGTGTGATGCGATTGCTTTTCGCTTTTGGTTGGTCGGTATTTTCTTTCTTTATTTTTCACTTTTAGCACTTCAAGTGAAATTTTGTTATTTTACACCAGACCAGACCTTCCATAGTCATTCATGTTGTTGACGTTCTTAAAATTGTTGTCTTCTTTTCCAAAAAAGAAAAGAAATATGAACTGAAGTTGCGCTTTGATTGGTTTAATTGACGAAAGCGATGACACTGTGTGACAAAAGTGGAAAACATTTTTTGTGGAGAAATCAATGCCACTTGAAAATCGCCACCAAATTCGAAAATTGTTTGGGAATGGGCTAATACAGATCTATATAAAATATTTGAATCTAGACAGCCAGTCTAGAGAAAGAATTAGAGAACAATGGGATGAATTCTGCCAATAATTTCTTTCAATTCAATAGAGAAGTATCCGGAGTAAAATTAGTCATCACTTACAAAATCATTCACCACGAATTTCTCCTAAATATTTGTATACAGGGCTGACATTGGAGTCAAAATCTTACTTGCAACCATACAAATAAATTGCAAAATAACCACTAACCCCACACTTACGCATTAATTACGAACAAATACGAATTACCAATCACTACTTAGTTATGTCGTTATTAGTTAGTCATTTACAATTTATAATATATGAGTATGTATATATATTTTTTTTTGATGAGAATGGTATTGAGAAAAAAAAAACCGCTGGAAATTAAAGTCCGAACCCAGCCTTATCAAGCCATATTAAAAACTCGCAATATGACCCAGTGTAAAGGACAGATTTATACTATTTTGGTGTAATTTTTGATGCATGTTTTATAAAAACCGCAATAACTTCCACATTTTTAGTTCGATTTATGTTTTTAGGGGCTCGTAGGAGAGGTATTGATAACCAATTGCAATTTATAGAATTTTCTAACCCATTAAAGATCGCGATTTTTTTCATACTGTTAATACTCAGTGGGTTAAATGTAAAGTAAAAACTGAAATATGGGGTTATTTACATCGTAAACTCATTCGAGTCTTATATAAAACTAATTATTGGAAAGAAATTCAACCATGTCAAATTTTTTCCTCCTTAAAAATTATAGCATAAATAATCTACATAAAATTTTTAAAGGGGAAAAATTGAAATGATTGTTAATGTTAAATTAACATAGATAGACACATGAAATTTAAAGTATATTTAGCAGATGTTCTTCTCTTTCATTTGATATCCATATCGCCATTTTATGACACGCAAAAGTACGAAACAAAATTATTGAAACATTTACATCCTTTGAAAATTAAAAGTGTTACAAAAAAGACAAACGACCACGAAATAAAAAACTGGGTATGAGTTTTCCTATTAGTGACCTATAGTTTTACTTCTTTTTATTCTTGTCTTAGAATAACGCATTGGTCGTATATTGGTTTTCAAAGTGACAGTAAGAAATTTACGTGGAAAATGTTCGTGCTTTCAGATGAAACTCATTTTGATCTAGGTGGCTATGTCAATAAGCAAAATTGCCACATATGGGGTTCAGAGAACCCACACGTGACTATTGAGAAGCCAATGCATCGATTCTCTGTTTTCTGGAGATTTTGGGCTGTACTAATTGGTTTGATCGGATGAGGTACTGCCGAGCCAGTCGTGGTAGTCATATGAATGATATTGATAGTGTTCCATTATTAAATTACAAAGTTCAACCTTTCCAATAAAACCAGAAATTTTTTATAGCCGATTCTAATTTAAAATGTTACATGACCCACCCTACATAATGCTGTCCATCTTTGTAAATATCAAGCCTTGTAAATAGTCCGTTAAATACATAAGCTGTTCACTGGCGGCTTTACCCCTTCGGCGATGTTTGTGGTATTATTTGTATTTTGTATTTGTGTAATTTTGATCTTGTTTCTTCTCGTGGAAACTACTGTCCTCCTGTTCATCAATCGTTCAAGTCAATTATCTGCACTTAAGTTTTCACAAATCACAGCAGAAAATTATCCTGCAATCAAATTGTCATCATGTACATGGCTAGTCCTAGGCGGACCAGTGATTAAGGCCCCCACCCCCCGCAAAAACGATTTGGAACATGTCTCCATTTTCTATGGTTCACTGAATTCAATTCAAACAAAATTGTCACACCAAAGAACGCAACAAAAAGACAACAATTTATTTTTGAATTAAATGCAATCAAATAGAAAAATGTCATGAGTAGCATTATTAGGCCTGAGATTATCTGGGAAATTACTTAAATAAAGCAATTTTCGTTAGATACGAATAGGAGGGAGTTAGATTTATACAAAACATATTCCTAATTACACAACAATTTTCTATTTGAAAAGAAAACAAAAAATAAGGAAATTCAACGATTTGAAATTCAGCTAAATTGAGGCACGAGTTGTCATTGTTTGTTCGCCCCGCAACTGAATTCCAATTTCAATTACAATTAAATCCTAAGCGCAGCAATTCCATAGCCATGATTGCCGCTACGCTCGAGTATGCAGTTCAACGAGCATGTGAGTGTGTTTGTCTCTCCATCTTAAATTGATACTTTATCAAATGGACAATTTTCTTGACATTTTATTTTTGTTCAATATCACAGTGAGTATATTTTATTTTTCTCGCAAACACCACGTTTTAACAATTAAAATGTCACCGCTTTTTCAGGCTACAACTCTCCGGTTTTTCGTTTTTTAAATTTCCACATTTTTTATTTCGTTTTCAAAACATTGACGGAATGTTCAACATGTCGCGTGGAAACATTGGCTACGCTCTGTGATTTGTGAGTGGAAAAGTGTTTTCTGTCACTTGCCATCGAGTCATAAATTGAATTTATTTCAACAGTTTTCCCCCTCTCTCCCTCTCTCGCGCTCCAGCGTTGACAAAGCGATTTTATTCGATGTGATTTCATGCATTTCAAGTACTTTGGCTGCCGCGTAAAATTCCATTCGGGTAAAAGTGTAAAATTGTTCCATAAAAACAAGACAAACAAACGAAATATCATTAGAAATGTTTGTTGAATTATTTATATCAGTTGAATTTGAATTTTCAATTTCAACGGTCTATTGAATTAACAGGTATCTCTCTCTGTTGGACTTATTGCGTTTGCAAACCACTCAAATATTAATACAGCCGAGGCGAGACTGTGGAAGCCGGTTGATGATGAGATTCCGCTGAGAAATTCAATTCAATAAACGTGAAAATGTTGCACCTGAGACTAGGTGAAATGTGAATATCAGTGGACCAGACACTAACAATTGATATCGAATACGACACTAAGCGAAGGACTTTGTGTAACATTTTCTGCTGTATTTTATTTTTATTAAAATTCCTATACTAGTTGAAGGGATCTTTAATATTTGTGCTATAAATTACAATTATTAAAAGTGAATTTTATTTTGCATATAAGTGGGTATGAGCGGACTTATGCTCCCAAAATTGTAATAATATTTGTATTATAATCAATGAAATTTGGAATTTTAAAAATAATTATTTTTATTTTTGATGACACTTTGGTTGCAAATGGATTTTATTTGTAGCTTAAGTGCACACAAAAAGTAAAACTCCGGACACAATAAGTGACTTACTGGTGGTTACTTTTTAACTTATTCGAATTACGGCCATTAAGTGCTTCGCACCAATGTCATCCCATTATAATAATAATTCAAAGGGTAATTCGTTGTGAACATTATTGAAATCAGATTTAAATTTAAATAATCCAATATATCACAGTTGTAAAATCTAAAACATTTGTAAGTGTTATCGGTAGTAAATTTCGAAACTGAAACTTTTTTGGTGCTGTGGCATTTCAACAATTTCAAAGGTCATTTTTAATGGAACTTTTGTAGAATTTCGTTCTTTTCTGGATTAATTAACACATTCGAAATGCAAATGATACAACAACGGCCGGCAACAACAAACAGTTTCAATATAGAATTATGTATATGGGGAAAAATAAATAAATATATATGTATGTAAGTGAAGATAAAAGCAACAACACCAAGGGAACACTTGAGACTCGTTGAGTATGTTTTTCATTCGGCCACTCAGCAACATTAAAGCTACAGCAGCAGCAGCAGCAACAACAACGACAACAACTGCAACAACAATATGAAAAGCAAAAGCCAAGCAACATGGAAAGCATGAACTGTTTTTTATTATGAATACGAAAACAGAAGAAAGAACGATAAACATAAAAATTGAAATGAATTTAACAATAACCATAACTCCATTAGAGAATGCAGACATAAGTGCTGCTTTCATGTGTACGCTGTAGTACAGTGGCTCAGAGCAGTAATGTGGCGGTTACACATTTGAGCCTAAGGTGATATTGAAGTGTTAAGCCTGTGAAGGTTAGTGTGATACAATCACTCTTCTCCGTAATGTAATTCTCTACATCAATATCGAAGAAAAAGGGACCTGTGATTCGGCCAGCAAACAGTGAGCGTTTGTGAATGCACCGCAAAGTTTAAAACGCCTTTAATTCCAAATGGTCGTAACTGGCAATTACATTTTTTACCTATCCCGATGTATTTCAACGTTTTCTATCGAAATATGTAAAAACACGATTTTAGAATTAATTTGACCATATATTCTTCAAAACTAAAACAACAGAAAGGGCAAGGTTGGAGCAAAATGGAAATTAGATAAATACGTAAGTCCAGTTTAATTAATTTTTAACGAAAAACGGTGGCTTGGTATGAGAAAAATCTCATATCGACTTATATTATGAATAATTGATGAAACAATCCTCACAAATAGGCTCTAGCTTCCTTATTTAATCATGTTACATTTTATTCGTTTCAGTGCACTTACGTTTTTCCTTTTTTCTTGATATCGTTCACATGCTGATTTGTTTCTAAAAGCAAATTTGTTTCTAACCCACATATCTATCTTCAAATTGAGCCCTAAATACATTTCAACCATATCTGAATCATATATTTAAACCATATCTTTAATATGGTCACAAAAGTGTAACTAACTCCAAGAAAAAAATTATATTTAAAGATTTTTTATAAAAATTACAAAGCTTTGCAAGCTACTGCATTTTTAGAATAAATGGATTAAGAATGTCTAAGTGAGCTGTTAGAAGGCCTGGGCCTCTTTGCAGACCGTCTTTGAAAAGAGAGTTCGGAAAGTCTACTGACATTTCCGCTATATATACATTAGGCTGGAACGCGATTCATAGAAATAAAAAATCATTTTCAGTCACCCCACGCAAATAAAGTTTGGATCGTTTGATGATGATTTGCACAATATTTCGTTTATGTTCTGTGAGCTATATGCTCTTGTGAAGAAAATCATGTCGCGTAACATGTGTTTACCGTGCATTTTTGTCTCAAATTCTCTGAATTAATGAACCCTATAAAGCACTTGCTTAAAGTAACTTATTGGTCGAATTGTTGGACGTTTGTAGGAATTTTGTTGTGGTTTTTCTCAGTGACTGTTGACATCTTTTTCGTATACCCTTTGAATGATGCTAAATGATGAATATCTGAAGGAATCCATTTGTAAATGTGGATTTGAAATTTTTTTTTTTCTATTAAACTATTTTCACAAAAGTGGAGTCAGTGAGCATCATTCGAAAGCTATTGATTCCTTCTATTAATTTTATGACATATTTAACAAAATGTTTCCATGAAATATGAGAGTTGTCTGTTTGTCATTTATATATGAAGTGCTATCAAGTGTCTATTAAATCTGAAAGAAAATAAACACAAATTTAGCATACAAAATTACACGGTAAAACATGATTTTAGGAGGTGTTATCAGGAGCGTTTAGCTCACGGACGACTCAGTGTCGCAGTGATGAAGTATTCTGCAAATCATCATAAAAATACAATCTAATTTTCATTCCTAGGGGTGAGCGAAGCCATTTTTTGTGACACAGTCGATTAGACTAGTCACAAGTCTATTAGACTATGACGCGCTTAAAGCAAGACTGGTTTAATCAACGATTTAAATCAATTACTGGGATGCAATAGTTTAAAAATGAAATGCCTCGGCCGAGGTTTTAACATGGGACTCATTTCATGATAGCCTCGTGCTCTTCCCAATGTACAACAGCAAGTATGTGATATTTTCGTCATTGGGTTTATAAAAGCTCGATGGTGCATTTGTGAGTTTTTTCATTTTGCTTCTTTTATTGCAACCGAAAGATGCAGAGATTCAGCTTTGTCCGAATTTTCGGTCTCTACAAAACTCTATTGCTCCCGAGCCATGAAGACTTTCAGCAATGTTCACTTTATTCATTAGATCTAAAACGGGTGCATTTCTTCCAAAATTTAGAGATTTTTTTAATGTTTTTCAAATTCAATTTCTTATTAATGATTCTTAATAAAAGCGACTTAGGCTATTGACGCATTTCATATAACTAATATTTATCTAGCGAAGAAACATTTTTCAGACAAAATTTGATAGAAAAACTCAATTGTATATTTGACAAATGGATCTATCACATTTTTTTAATTTGGATGGTCGATATTTTTTATTTTTTATATATAAAAACCAAGTAGGCTAATATTTTCGTCCTAATTCTTCAATTCTTCCGAACTTTATCGATAGCTTCGGGTTCTGTTTTAGGAGTTACCCATATATTCCCAGTTATGTTATGGACGGCGTCCTAATACAGCTATTTTATTATTTATTTCGAAAATACACTTGTACACTCTTCACCCTACATTTGTTGGTGAGTGTTTTAGAATTTTAATTTTTTAATTCTACAAAAATACGAATACATTTAATACTTTCACCTCTTAATAATGCCATATTAAAAAAATTAGCTGAAACGCATTTTAGTCGGTTTCGTGGGTATCTATTTTTTTGTTAACAGGTCTAATGTTTTTTTATTTTATTTTAATTGTTTCTTTAAATACCTATGATTCATGCACATTTGTAATGATTCATTGGGATTCTGAGGGATTTTATACTGTTATCAAACTTACGAAATATATTTATATGACCGAATGGAATGGAACATACCTGGAAAGAAAATAAAAAATATATAGTTAGCTTTTGGTGTTTATGAATTAATCTTATACATATATTCCAAAGACAAAAATATATAATCGTCTTTAAAGTCTCTTATATTGTTAAACATATGCGCTTAAAATAATTTTAAAAATATAATTTTCATTTGGTTGTTGTATGGAATTTTTGTTTCGCCAGTTTTAACTGTTTGGCAATGATCTCTATTCTATTATTATTATTTTATAGAAATGTCACTTCAATTGTCACCAAATTTATTCTTCAGATACGTTTTTTGGCTTTCATCCATATTTATGTAATTGCCTTATGCGTCTCTGGTTTTACTTTGTTTTAAAATAGACAAAGTTCTATTTGTAATTGAATTTATTGTTTGATATTAAGTTTCTTCATTTTTCTTTTGTTTTAATTGTTTAATATTTGAATTACATTTTTCTTTATATTTTAAAGATATGAGCAATTTATCTATTTCTGTTCCGCAACATCGCTGTGAGCCACAGTAGGTGGCACTCTCAATTAATATCTGAGTGAATTTGTTCATATGTACGTACGCCACCCACCCACCACACCAAATACAACTGAAACCAATTCGAAATTGACTTTTCGCCATAATTTTCATTAATTCGACTGCAATAATTTGTTTTTGGACCAAATTGACACAATTTGTCCCACAAACAACTAGAAACGAAATAATATGGTTTGCAGTGGCGCAAAGCCACGCGGATGGTTGGGTGAAAGCTCAATAATAGATGTTTATGATGCAAAATGCGAACATAATGCGATCATAAATTAAAAACAAAAAAGTAAACACAATGGTCTGACCGATATGCACCCTCGACAACAAAGTGATAATTGTGGATGAGTGTGTGTTTGGGTGTGCTTGTGCTTGTATAACAGATAAAAGAACGCTAACTGTTATAATTTTATGGTTATCGTTAAGTAGGGCCTGCGTCGCATGGGAGGGTGTTAATGGCGTCAATAACGATAAACTTGCTTGTAATAGAAGGCATAAATAACATTTATTGCAATGCTTTGTTATGGCTGAATTTACATAGAATAGATGCCAGCCAGCCAACCAGTACATGACGAAGTAATCAATTTTCAAAAATTTCGGGAACACAAAGTATTCGTAATGACAACAATGTGTTGAACACTTGAAGTTTATGTAGATTTTTATGCCGATTTATGTTTACAAAGAGCGTATTTGTATGTTTGAAAAACTGTTGTAAAATAATTCATAGGAAATGCATAATTTAATAATCGCCTTTGCTATAAATCTGGGGTGGTGGGATGCGTATGATTAATGAAAATTATAGTAGTCATGGGGGGACGTATGATTGATACAATTAAAAGTAAACAATATGTCGAACAATTGGAGTTTATGTTGACTTTTCATTTCTGCTTGCAAAGAGTAACTGGACAATAAGCTGAATTCACATTTGCAAAATGCATAATTTAATAATCACTTTTGTTATAGAGGGTGCGTATGATTAATAAAAATTAAGGTTAGCTGGAGGCGTATGATTGATATAATTAAATGAGAACAAAGTGTCGAACATTTGAAGTTTAAGTGGATTTTTAGACCCAGTTCTGCTTACAAAGAGTAAATGGACAATCATTTGAATTCAAATTTACAGAATGCATAATTTAATAATAACTTTATACTTTGAGATACACATGATAAAAATAAAAATATAATAATCAAGGAGGCGTATGATTGATATTATTACAAAATATAAATATTAGAGTGTATAATTAATCCAAACTTTCAACAGTCATATATTTAGAAAATCATTTTGTCTTTTGTAATGAGAAGTGTAATTTTCGATGAATTTTTCTTGGCACAGAGCTTCCTTGCTACATAAGAGCAATAATTCGCATGGCATTATTGCTTTTGTAGTTGTCATATATTTAATTTAGTATACACTGCCGCTGTACGATTGGACGTGTTTTTATACTTTGCCGGGGAGCGTATGATTAATAAAAATTAACATTAACAAGGGGAGGCGTATGATTGATATAAATAAAGGATTTAATTAAAGAAACATATTAATGAGACATTCTTATAGTTAGTATTCCTTAAAATTCACATGCTTACAATATGTTTGTCAGATCTATTAAGGAAACTCTGACAAAATGTCAAGACTTGAAAGCGACAGAACTTTTTTCAGCCAGTGTTCTATTAATCGAATAGTAAACAGTAAGAAACACTAAGGTTGGCTGTGCTCTAATGGATTAATATTTCGTAAATTAAAAGGATGCGAATAAATTGATGTCGTAAGATTTAAATATCTCTCAACGTTGTTGAGACAAATTGTACAAACAAGGACAGAGTTTCCAAGGCCAATTTGTATATATCAATAATGGATACATAAAATTATAAACAGCTCATTTGACTCTGGACACCTGGTCTTCCTTATATTTCATAATTTTGTAATTTGTAGTACTTAATCGTTCATCTGTTCAACTTAAACATGGTTTAGTTATTGGCCAAGAATTGGATTTAAAAGACTACCTTCTCTTTCCATGGTCATTTCCAATTTATGGTTTATGTCATTTCAGGCCAGCTAAGCACTTTTCAAGTCGAGAATTCACTCCCCGTCCTTTGGTCTTTGTATTTTATGTTAAACTTACATTTGTCCGCCTCCACATAAACCAAACCTTAATGCCCAAATGACATTTTTCACACTTGACTGCACTCAGCTCACCTTGTGCCAAAGTGGAAGAGAGTGGTTGAAGAGGAAACGGAGGAGGATAGCAGTGAAATGTAGTATATTCTGCTATGACAACGCAAAAATGCTGTCAGTCTCCATCAATGCGTGAAATGGGTAAAATCGAAATATGGATATTAATCGGGTAGAATATGATTGGATTGTTTTGCCGGTGCAAGTGTCAACTGCACACTTGACTATTTAAGGGCGATGGGGTTAAACTAGGAATGTTTGAATGTTCAAATGTTTTCCCATTCTAAATGTATTTCATAAACATACATTATCGTTTATCTTTTAATTAAATTAAACATTCGCCCCCGGTGTTTTATTAATTGATATTAGTCATACGCTCTCAGGCACAGTGTCTCAGTCTGACTGTATTAGTTAATGAATGAATGAAATGATTCACGTTTTACAGCAAACGAATATGAATGGTTTGTTGGGGTTATTCAGATACAATTTAGATGCAAATGAAAAGTAATAAACAAATGTTCATTTGATGAGTTGTATAGTAGATCTAACTCTACAACTCATAACAACAACAACAACCAATTCCCTCAGTTGTTTAATTCAACCAAGACCAATAATTTGCCTTGCAAATTCATAAAAAGGAAACTCGCTTTGTTTGAAGAGCAAATATAGCCTTGGATAATGACCTAATTATTTTTGGATTTTAGTGAAGCTAATATTTTTATGAAAATATCAAAATATTAATTTCAACCGTATTTTAAATTTAAAGTGCTTGGTTTCTATCATGAATACTACTTAAATATATCCCTTACACCATACATTTCTTCCCATTGCTCATACTTTTCAGTTATTTATTTTAATTAATATCAATCATACGCTCCCCATTCATCAACAATTTATTAAGCCTGTCTAATTAATGGAAAAATACTTCGCTTCTGGATTTTTAGATGACATTTTTCACCTGTGATTGTTTTAGGAGCCAAGTGAAGTATTAAAATTTTCTATTCAAAAAATATATGACAACGTTGTGTTTTTTTATTTGTTGTTGTTCTTTTGAATTGTTGTTCATCATTTGCCTATTTATTCATACTAAGCACATGCCTCCGTTATTTCATTTAATTAATAATCATTTTGCGTTCCCGTTCAGGAAATTCTATTAAGCTGCACTAATTAATGGGAAAATGAGTCATTTTGTTGTGAAACAGTGGAGCACAGATTGTAATGAACATAAGAAATAATGACAAAGATGATTTTTCTCCCAGTCATTCATTATTTTCATACAACTTGCTATATTTACAACGACCAACCAGAAAAATATTATTATTTTTTACACTGCTCGATTATTTAGGTCCAAAAGACGTAGGTGGACATTTGGTAGTTAAGAAAATAGTGGCTCCTTCCGCCAAAAAATATTCTCTCATTTTGTTGCTCAGAACTTTCACACTGGGTCCGCAAGTCGCAAGTGGACCTTATAGGGTTAATAGGAGAAAGAAGAAATTAAGTATGACATAGAAATTGATAAACATTTCTAAAGATTTTCTGTTCCGTATATTATTAAATTGCTTGGTCTCTAGGTCGATATAACCGCGTTCGACTGTGATGGATTTTTTCACTTGTACTTATATGGTGGAAGTGCTCTTTTAAAATGATAAAATGTTCCAAATGTATTTCGTCGTTATATATGTATTTCTCATATTAATCATACGACACTGTTACTGATGTCTATTAATATTAATCATACGCCCCATGTTAAAACATTTGTATTCTTTATTTAAGGCTAATTAATGGCACAATGACTGTTCCTATTGACTCGTTTAGGACTTTTATTGGGGCCATATTAATATTCTGTGTAGAGAATAGACTTTACTATAGAGTGTATATTTAATTGATCATATGGTTTGTAGTAGATCGATATAACCTTTAAGTTTTGAAGTAGGACTCAAGGAGAGCAAAATCAAAGAATTTCGGGAAACCCTGCAAGGATTTTTTAACACGTAGGGTTAAAAGACAGTGTTAAAATGTTCGAAGAAATTGAATCCCATTGAAAAACACCGCTTCCTTTGCTAATTAAACACAACATTAAAATCTGTACACAAAATTCATATGTATTTTCTACGTTACCGGTGTGAAATTATAGGTTTTTGCTCTAGTGTATGTGTATAGACGAAGTAAATATTTGAGGCCGAGCTCCAAGACTTGTTCATCTATTCTATGCCCAAGGCCGATTAGTCAAAACAAAGGTTTTCTCTGTTGCTGCCTTTCGGTGGCGGCTAAAGACTTTCTCCGCCGGGAACGTCCAAAACTGCTGCTGTAAGTGAATTTGACGATTTTTATATACTTTGACAAGGAGCGTATGATTAATAAAAATTGAAGAAAGCCAGAGTAGGCGTATGATTAATATAAATAAAAGTAAATATGGCTACAAGGATGTGTTTAATAGAGAGAAAAGAAAGATTTCAACATTGTTTGTTTTAAAAGTCGTGTATTCTTCAAAATAAATGTGCTCGTGGTGTGTTTATCAGACCGTTCAACTAATCTACGAATAGATTTTTGGACTTAAAAGTGATAAGAAAAATATTTTTTTTAGTTCCAAAAACTTTTTGTTGTTGTCGAGCTTGAAATTTACAGATGGAAGCAATCAATTTCTAAAATTTCGCTACCAATGTATTCATAATGAGATTAATGTGTTGAAAATTGGCTATCCTAAGTATGGACCTTGTCATTCCGTTTGTAATACCTTAACATATACATAGAAGACTATGTGACCATGTCCGTCTGTCTGTATGTTGACAGTCACGCTAGCTTCCGAACGAAAATAACTAAGAGGTTAAAATTTTCCCTAAATGTGTCTTATGGTTGCAGATCGGTTGGGATTGAACATGGGAGAAATCGGTCCAGTGGGAAAAAATTTCCCCTAACAAGGACTGCAAGTACCCCCTAATATTTAGCATTTTTTTTTAACTTCTACTTTATATGAACTTAAAATTTGTTGCGTACATTCCTATTGTAGCACAAAAGCATCAAGAAGTAAATACACCATTTAGCGGGTGAAATGGGACAAAAAGGAAAAATAGTACCAATGATACGACAATAGCTGGAAACATGAAATTTGGAATGTACATCCCTCTGAATGCGTAGATACATAAAATAGAGCGATTTTCTTAGAAAATTCGCACTTTTAAGGGATGCAATTGGAAAAGAGGGATAAAAATGGTGCCCGCTAAACCGCTGAAGTTAAAATCAAGAAATTTGGTGTGCACATTCATCTGACGGAGAAAATAAAAAGGATTTTTTCGAAATTTATTCTTTTAGGCGGATAACAATTTAGGGGATAACAAAGGTGCCAACAAAACAGAGCAGCTATAATATATAAATTCGGTGTGTACTGACTGCGGTGAAGTGAAAAATAAATAGATCTTTCGATATTCGTACCATCAGGATCAAAATAGGATTAAATTTGGCAGCAATGACTGTAGCTATAATCATGTTATCGAATATTTTCACTCTTCTGTCTACGTAGGCGTGAATCATAGGTAAAATCATGAAATTGGGTGTGTTCCACTCTGTAATATGCTGGATCTTCAATATTAGAACTTTTCATGTAAAAATGGGTAAAATCGGGCTTGAGGGAAATTGTTTTTACCTAATAATATTTAAGGCACATTTTTGAAGATTGCTGCCTAATATATGTATATATAGTAAAGGTCTATTAATATTATAATAATGAAGCGTCACAATTTTCCTAATATGGTAGTCCACTTCTATGTAAAGTTGACAGCTTCTAATCTGCCGGTAATACTGTGGAATGCATTCCGTGGTGGAGGGTATATATTAGATTCTGCCTGCCTAACTTCAGGCGTTTTTACTTGTTAGATCAATATCTGTTTGCAAAAAGTGTCTTGGCTACTGAAGATAAATAATTCGCTACCAAATAGCTAACTTTAATAATTTTTTATTCTATGCCGGGAGCGTATGATTAATAAAAATTAATGTAAACAAGTAGTATGATTGATAAATAGCGTATGGTTACAAGGGAGTGTAATTAGAGAGAAAGAAAAGATTCAAAAAGCTTACAGTTAAAAACTATTTCAGCAGAAACAAACACTTTATTTGGTGTCCAATAACCATTCGCAATTTTGGCCACAATTTCATAATGACAATACGCCAGAATTGGGGCAAAAAGGTAAATCATCCAAAGTAGTATGTTGTTGTGTTTTGTTAATTTTTTAATGTTCTGTAATAATTTTGGGACTAATTTCTTTTCGCCATTTGGGGTATAAAATAATATAAATAAATAAATAAATAAATAATGTAAACACACCCTTAATTCAATTAATGATAAATGGTCCAAAGAAGGACAAATCACACAAAAGTTGCGTGTAAATATGTCGGTATTTGCGTTTCTGAAGAACGACATTTTTATTCTCTGAAAAATGTTGTCCTGCCAGAGGAAAATAATTCGTAACATTTCTACGTTTTTATATGATCAACTCACAAAAACCTCTTTAGTTTTACTTATCCAGATGAAGATTTGCTAACCAAATATGTAGAAAATGAAAGGAAATGCTAGAATAGCCATTACTCGGAATGTTAAAAACAATATATTTGATTTGAGACTGAGAATTTAAGTCAGACACAATCTTTTAAAAACTTATATTTCTTTTTAGAAATATCTATCCACGTTCCATTTACTTTCAATGAACAATATTTGGGGTGTATTTTCTTCTAAAATTATGTACCAAAATAATATTCTTCTAAAATTATGTATTTCCCAATGTCACAAGCATCAACCCAAAGTGCGAATAGCTTATACCACAGTGTAGTGCATGGTACAAACATTAGTTCCGCCATTTGCCATTCACATTCATTATATTTGATATTATAAACATTTCTATTTTTATGAATGGCTTGTTATTTAAATTAATTATACGCCTCAGTTGAAAAAACAACAATAATAATATTAATCATGCGCTCCCGGCCACACTTGGCATTTTAAAATACCAGACTGCTTATTAATGTATAATTTGCACACTTCGTAGCTCAGATGCCGACAGAAAGTTTAAGCGAAATAATTATACCGATTTATATGAAATAAATCATACTGAGAAATCGACTTAAATTTAATGATGATATATGCAGACGCAAAAAAGAAAAATCACTGGATTTGACAAAGTTTCCACGGTTTCTTTTCTTTTTTGTGAGGCTGATAAGCAAATTTTTTGGCATATTGTTAAATTTATTTTATTATAACTTTCACTTTCCCCGGAAAATTCCATATTCCGATATTGTGTCTTCAGGCCAAAGATGGCAAGAAAAGAATTTGAATAATGCCACGGGAAATTGCGGAGATTGTTCGACCATAATTTCGGCGAATTTTATTTAATTTTTATTCAGCTCAGGTTTCGTTTGGTTTGGTCTGGTGCGTGTGTTTGTCATGTGTTTATCATGAATTATACTTTGCATTAGGGAATTTGTTGTAAAAACAACAACAGCAGCAGCAGCAGTGCCAACACCTATATTATCATAAGAAGAACAACAAAAACAATCCCACTCACACACACACATGCATTCATAAAAGAAGGAAGCACAAAAAAGGAAACCTAATAAAAATTACTGCTCCTGGCATCATTACTTATTATTTTTATTTTATTTTTTGCTTTTCTTCTTCTTGTTCTTCATTTTATTATTTAATGTTGAATTGCTCACATTTCACAGACTGAAGGAAGACCCCAAGAACTGAACTGGAAGGCCAAGAATATTTTAATGAAATTTTAAAGTTCTTTTGTTTGTTAGAAAATAACTTTTATGGCAGCATCAGCGTCTGTTTTTTTTCTTTTCAGGCGATACAACAAAAGCATTATGTATTTAAACGCTTATTTGTTGTCGGTGTTTGGTCATGTGTGTGTGCGTCTGCTACCAAGATATTCGAGGAGAAACAAATGATTCGAGAGGAATAAAAATCATAAAATATTTATGACCATCTCATGTAAGCCAGGTTATGATGGCGTATGATTATTGAGGTTGTACAGTGACGTCTCCTCTGCTCACGCCCTCTCTCTCTAGTTACAACACGTCATAAATTCACTGACGCTATGGCTTTTACAAATAACACCACTCTTACATTTCGGGCCAGACCAGACACATTCGTACATATGAATATTTGTGTGTTTTTCTTTAGCCATCACGCCACCCCCTCCGTATTGTGTGCACTTTATGAGCTGTGCACTTTGCGAGCGTAAAACATAAAAACGGTTTACAGGCGTCAAATCATAGTTGGGCGAAATAAACATAAATGCGGCATTAAAGTTGAGATGGATGAGGAGGAGGACATGGAGTTCATGTGGCAGCATTTAAAATATATTACGTATACGCCTTATGGGTTTGTATTTTATTTCCCCAACAATAATCATACGTCCATATGTTTGGTACATTAATCTCTGTTAATCATGCGCACACACATGACTAACTCCTCGTAGTTAGCAAAATAAATGGATGGATCGTATCACACAGAGCTCAGAGTAAGTGACCATTATACATTTTGGGGTGATCAGCATTTTAATGGCCTGAACATTAGGTTGTCTCCAAGTGTTTATAGATCTCGGACACAAAATTATTATTTTGTTGTTGTATATTGTTTGTTATTTATAGAAGTTAAAAAATCAGCCAAAAATTAGAATACCACAGTATAGACGGTAAACATTAGTTCCACTATGTGTTGTTTCCATTCATAATATACAGTTATATTTTTATGAAAGTTTTACTATTTAAATGAATTATACGCCTCACTTGAAATAACAATAATATTAATCATACGCTCCCGGGTATACTTAGTATTTTTAAATGCCAGACATAATTTGCTCATTTCGAGGCTCAGATGTTGACAGAAAATCTAAAAGACTTTGTGGTGTAGATTTATATGAAGTAAATCATACTGAAAAATCGACTTAAATTTAATGATTTCATAGGAGGACGGTGGAATATAATTGCGAAGGATATAAGAACATATTACATATATATCATAATCCTGGTTCAAGTTAGCAATTCTATGTGGAGACTCAAGTACACTCCAATTTCATCAATCGTGAAGGTAAAAACCCGGTTGTGTGTACTTATAATGTTGCAACATAGTTATCAACAGTTTTTAAGTTTCTCATCGGATTTAAAAAGAGGAAACTTAAGCTGGGAAAATCTGTTTGTTTTAGACATGTTTGGGATAATTTAATTTTTGTATATATTTATATATTTTACTAAGAAATTAAAAGAAATAAAAAATCTCATCCAAACCATCTAAAGTAACGACGCTGTATTGAGGAAATATCAATATTGCTGCCCCAAAATATAAAAGTAGGTTTTCGAAGTTTCGGGTACTGGAATACAGAATTACAGCAAGATATTTAATGTTTTATTGACAATAAATATTACATCTATCGAATGTGTAATTTCATCGAATGTTACATCTATCGAATGTGCAATAAAATTAGAAACCTTAACAGGTTATGCTGTCAGACGTGCTCAGTCCTTGGGTGCTTCTTTTCGGTTGGAACTAGGCTCTTGGGATAGAAGATTGATACGGCGATAGAGAAAGGAGATGAGTTAGTATGAAGAATAGTAGCCACCCATCAATCAAAGTCAATCCATAATAATCCAATAACTTTACAAAATAGACCATATGATGAGCCAATAAATTGCAAATATATAAATACATCTATGTCTTGTGATCATTGGGAAAAAGTTTTGAAATTGAATTGAACTCATTAATTATTATTTATAATTTCTTTAAGTTCGATTTGTTTGTTATGCGAAATTCAAATAATATATTTTTATATAGCAAACAGTATGTTGTCGATTTCCCTACCATTCCCAGGATCCTGAGAAATGGAAAAAATATTGCCCGTTTCCCGGGAAATATAAAAGTTGGGGAAAATGTAAACCATAACCTAAATTTAGTTAGGAGAAGACCGCCACTTTGTTTAAAAAAGTCTGTTAGTTCAACTGAACTATAGATGTTTTCACTTCATTCTCTGGTAATTCCAGTTCACATCTCACAAAATGTTTACAAATTTGAGGTCAAACTAAAAATATAAAATTCTGAAAATAAATTCCAAAGTTTTTTTTTTATAAAAGTACCTGAATTTCTCAAATTGTCCAAAATTTGAGATTTTTGCTAAAATGGGAGCCTTCTCGTTTTTATCTATTTTGATGAACTTTAGTTATTTTTATTTGACCTCAAATTCGTGAAATATTGGGAGATATGAAGTGGTGTGATTAAAACTTGTATTTTTTCATGTTGTTGTCGCAATGTGTAATCAATCATAGCCATTATAAATAAGGGTTATTTTTTCTAATTTGAAATATATTCTCTCCACATGATATTATGTCTGTTGGCACTAACTGCCAAATGGAAATGAGTTAGATCCATTATTGATTTATTATACCGATCGTCTTAGCATAATATTCAGTATCGATATCTGCCTATTATAAAAATTATATATTAAAATAAGTCGTTACACTTGAATGGAGATAATTGGCGTTTCAGTTTTCATCATCCTGTTGCCCCTTAAAATGACAATAAAATCTCAAAGGATAACATTTTTCAAAAAAAAAAAAATAAAATAGTTATTCCCAACCTAAGATAACGATATAAGTGTCAAATTAAAATGAAGAATATATTTTATCAATACTTCAAATAGTATGTTTCTATTGGCATTAGTTTAGCATTAACAATCTTTTCCATTTCAACCCTTAGTTTATTTATATTTTACTAATATATTTTACTAAACTAATGCAGACAGAAACCTGAAATTTGAGGTATTTTTTAACAGATATTCTACTCTGTATATCTGTAGCTTAGGGTGAGAATATGTTATCCTTTGAAACTCTGTCCTGTTAAGGGGCAACAGGATGAACAAATGAAAATGCCAATTAACTCTTTGTCATCTGGTTCAAGTGTAATGTGGACTGTCGGACGGTGTTCTATTGTTGTAAAAGTGATTTTCTTTCTCACCTCCCTATAAGCCTCATGTGAAGTTAAGTCTTCAAGATGATCACTTCTTGCTATAGGATTCATTAATTCGCACCTCTGATTACACAACAATTTTCGAAATTTATCCTGAGTGAGAAGAATTTTTTCAAGTGGAATTATTCCCCTGGATATAGGAGATCAAATCACTGTAGATGACAGAAAATACTTGAAAACATATCCAAAATCATGATTATAATTTTGTGTGAAAAACTTCATTCCCGCAGACATTTATATTCATGTAATAAAGGAATGTTCAGGTCTCTGATGAATTATTTCCCTCTTCGAAGGTTACATATTACAAATACAAAATTAGCCGAATTATCACCGCTAGCTGGTTGAAATAATCTTAAATATGTAATTTTTGAATATATCATTACAATACTATAAAACACCATAACTTGGTAGTGTGTCCAAAAATGTTCTTCGAAAATACCCAAATTTTTTCATAAGAATATCAGTCTTACGCAAGACCAGAAACAGTATTTCTCAAAGGAAAATATGTATATATTTTTCTGATTTTTATTTGCTTTTCTATATTTTTGCCCATTGCGTTTGAGAGCTTTATCAGTTTGCATTGATACGGCCAGCCTGGAAGCATTTAGCTTGATCAATTTAAAAAAAATCCATAATTTTGTAATTTATTTTTTGAAAATACAATAAATGCTTAAGATCAATAAAGTTGCCACCTTTCGCACAATCAATATTAACCATACGCCTATTGTACCACTATAAACTTGTTTGAAGAGTTGTGCAAAATGATAGCAGTTTGATCCAATTGGGTAGCACGAAAAACGAAAGCGACACCCTCTTGATTAGCCAAGTTCGAGAACGCTGAATACAGTGGTTAGAACTTGTTTTCGGTTTAGAATTGTGATATGGAGATCCCAAAGGAATTTTTTATTCTTCGTTGAATTCTTGGTTTAAAATCTTTTAATATCTATTGAAGAAACATATTTTTGACGAATACGCATCGAAATGATCGAGAAAGATGAGTCTACCTTGATTTTATTTCTTGTTAAGCCCTTTAAATAAATTAGAATGAATTAAGAATTAGAATTATTATCCACAATAAATATAACTCATACGCCATCCGTATAGCGTTGAATTTGACAAGTACTTATTCCACAGATGTAAATAATCGTAAAATTACACCATTTTCCATTTTGGTATTCATGTGTCCATGAGTTCACATATTTTCGAGAATATCTCAAGCTGACTTTATGCGAACTCAAATTGGGTGCACACCTCCTTGTTTTCACAGCTTTAAATAAATATTAATAATGCGCCTTGATATACTAGTTATTTCTTATTTTAATATTAAATAAATATTGTATAGGCAGCAGAGAAATACTTATAAATTTATATTTATGTAATTTCTCAAGAGGGGTAAATGTGAGCTTTTATCGATTTTTAGTTAAAATATTCATGATTGTGGCACGTTCTACAACCGCACTATTGTTCAAATATTTAATTTCATGTGTTTTTTCTTTGAAATACTCAACAACAAACTGCTTCAAGTGGTTTTAAATGACGCACCACTAGTTCTAGTTTTTAATTTTTGTTGATTTTCATTTTGTTGATTTTCTGATAACAACATCATATCAAACATTCAGAACCTTTAGTAAAATTTGTTTTTATGTTTTATTTGAGTTTAAAATAGTTTCATTTAATTGAATGAATTCTAATGAACTATAATTGCAGTCGTTTTAAATTTTCTATGCGAATCAATATTAATTAACATTGCATACCAAACTATTTACGATTTTATGTTGCCGTTGTTGTTGTTCTTCTTCACATTGCCAATTTTAACTCATGTTTCACCATTTCACCATTTTTGTTTGTTTAATAAATTCCAACTATAAATTCCATGTATGTTTGTGTTTGCTGACTTGGTGTGGAATATTTAATATTTTTTAGTTTTTTTTATTGCACAGAAGATATCACGTTGTTCTATCTTTAGAAACTATCAATTGCGGATTGGTGACTCACACAAACACACATACGCCCGCTGTCGCGTAAGTACTCGATCTGCACTGTTTCGCGTAAAAATTAAAACTGAATCCCTACTGCGGCATCCATAGTCTATTTATACCGGCAAATGCCACAGTTATCTCGCTCAGTGTGACATCATTTACGTGTCACAAATTTCTTATGTAAGCCTTCGCAGAATCAGCTGCGCCACCGAGAACCGATCTCAAAGAGTAGCACCCTTTCAATTGGGGTGACATAATCGAAAACACGCAAAGCCAGTTGAGCTCCGACTTCTCCCGCATATTTGTTTTTGGACTGAGTTCCCTTTAAAGTGGCTGTAATTCCAATTTCCTAGAAATCAAAATTAAAATTTTATAGGGGCAGGGGAGTGCAGAGATGACTCAGACATCATTTCCGGCGTAGATTACTAATCTTTCATAGAATCACGTCATATGTTGAGAAAAAACTAGGTCAAACGTCTTGGTGGCTTTCTGTTAACAATTATCATTAAAACGCTATTTATTCCTATAACTAATATTTTTTTCAAGGCCACGTTTCAGACTTACCTAATTCATACTCTTTGAGTATTTTTTAGAATAGGCTTTCGACAGCATTATTCTGCCAGTTATCACCTGATGTGGATCACTCTCTCTCTTTTGGATTTTCTACTTCAGAAAATAGGCTCGCATTATTCCCTCAGTTATGATATTAAGTAACATTTTAAATTAGGTTTTCATAGTCTAAGCCACAAATATTAATTTTCTTATAGCTGAAAACAAAGTCCAATTTTCTAGTACAACTACTTTTTACCTCTACTTTTTATAAAAATAAAATAATATCAAAACTAAGACAAATCACAAACGATTCCTCTATATTGTTTTTTTAACGTTCTCCTCTTTTTTTCGTTAAACCAACGAACGTTAACCTCACGAACTGTGACAATTTCAATTTGTAAATAATACAAACTCTTCTTCTTTTGTTATATTACACTTTCAGTTACTCACTTTATAGTAAAATAACTGATTTTGCCATTCAATATTGACGTGAAAGATAAAATGTACAATTTATATTGATCATACGTCACCTAGGTTCATGCCAATTAATATTAATCATACGCAGTCCCACCCCTCTCTCGCAACACAGCTTTTAATAGCCCAGACTAATGGGAATATTATACAATTTATTAAGGCCTCAAAACATAAAATGTATTATTCAAATTTATGTCCCTCAAATTATGCCGAAAAATGCTTTAATGCAGAGCTAATGAGGACACCTGGAGTAGATGAAAAGTGATTAAAAACAAGTAAAACCCTGTCTGGAGGCAGCTCTTGGTTTGTCAGCTTCTACCCAGCCGCCTTTCCTCTTTATCTAACTTTTGACATAAGTTGAAGGGGATTTTGCGTTGGAGGCTGAGAAGTCAAATGTTCCACACTTTCATTTTAATTTCCTGTTGTTAAAACTTTTCTACTATGGAAAATGAAAAAATAAACGGCTTAGTTGGTGTCCCACGACAACTGTTGTGATTTGAGTTGGTGAAGGTTATGGAAGAGTATAAAAATGATGAGCTGTGATAAGTTTTGCGGTAGAGACAGTGCAGTGACTATATTTGGTTTGATGATTGATGTTTTCATTAATAGCATTCTCATG
Organism: Polietes domitor; assembly: GCA_947397865.1. Lineage (NCBI taxonomy): Eukaryota > Metazoa > Arthropoda > Insecta > Diptera > Muscidae > Polietes > Polietes domitor. The sequence goes on along the minus strand of OX377621.1, from coordinate 6,373,208 downwards.
TGTCTCATGGAAGAAGAAGGACCACAAGTGTCAATCATACGAGTAATTTGAAATAATCTCAAGTGATCATAATATTCGCCCGCTTTCATGTTATTACTATTCCGAAAGTTTTTTGAACCCAAGTGATGAAAGTGGCTTTGGACCGATCCAGTAGAATGCCACAGTTCAAATCTTATGATTTATGATTATAAAGGTATATTTTTATAAATTCCACGTGAGTATTATGCCTTTGTGCATTTATTTGTAACTCCCAAAAGGAAGCGATATAAACACATTGTTAATTATACTGATCGACTTAGAATCACTTTTTGAATCATTTTAGCAATGTCCGTCCGTCTGTCTGTCTGTCTGTCCATCTATTCTTGTAATCAGAGTACAGGTCGGAATTGTAGCCTGAACCAAATTAAACTTTGCCCAACGATGTTTTTCAGAATAAGGACGAACGCTATTTAATTTGAAGAAAATCGGTTTAGAATTAGATATAGCCCCCATACGAATTTCACTCCCGATTTGACTCTTTTTACCACTTTTTTTAACAGATCTTCTTCAAATCTTGTAAAATATCTTATATTTGAACAAGAAACACCTGTGGTGAAAATATATTAGATCGGTTCATATTTATATATAGCTCCCATACAAATTTCGCTCACAATTTGAGTTTTCACGCTCTAGAAACCACATATTTTATCAGATTGTCTTCAAATTTAGCAAAACATCTTATATTTGGACTAGGGACACCTGTGGTGAAAATAGGTCAGATCTGTTCAGATTTATATATAGCTCCCATACAAATTTCGCTCCCGTATTGACTTTTTTCGCTCCATAAACCACGTATTTTCACCGAATTTCTTCAAATTGAGCATAACACGTTACACTTTAACTGGAAGAATCTATTGTGAAAGTGGGTCACTTCATTCCATGTTTGGATATAGCCCCAATAAAAATATTCTTCTCGATTTGAAAAATTGGGTCAGGTCATATCAGCCTATGATTAGGAAAAATACAATAATCCTTCCCGTTTTCACTTTTTTACCGGAGTGGAGGGTATCATATAGTCGGCCTTGCCCTACTTTAGCATTTCACTACTTGTTTGTTAGAGATCATTTAATTTTGTTGTCTTAGACAGAAAACAAAATGTTTTAAAAGAAGTGTGTGACATTTATTTGGTTTAGATTATATATTTTATAATTTATTTTTCACACTTCCGTCTTATTTGTGATAAGTTCGAATTAAACGAATAAAATATTTACTAATTCCAATATAAATAACAAAGAGTACATCTTCAATAGTCTGAATTTAAATCGTAGTGTAGTAATTAATCATTCAATCAGGCCCGTGCGCAGGATTTTCCCCTGGGGGGGGTTTTCATCTACACTCATAAAAAAGTTAAGCCTATAATGAATTAAAATTTAGGAAACCAAGTACATTTTTACTAAATATAAGTAGAATTTTTTCTGAAATTTTCCTAAATCTAAGTAAATTTTTCGTAAAACCTAGTATTTTTTACTAAATTTATGCAAAATTTTCCTAAAACTAAGTAAATTTTTACTAAATCTTAGTAGAATTTTGCTGAAAATTTCCTAAAACTATGTAAATGTTTACTCAAATCAAGTAAATATTTACTCAAACTGAGGACAATTTTGCTGATTTTTTTCCTCAAAACGAGTAAATTTTTACTTAAACTGAGGAAAATTTTATTTTATACAAGGAAAAAAGGAGCAATTAAAATAAGTTCAATTTAACTAAAAAATCAAACAAATAGTTTTGCATCAGAGTATGCAAAACTGATACAAAAAATGACAACATGAAATATTTCTCAAAAGTTTCATGATACCTCTGCCATAAGGAGTTGAGCTATTACTCCATGATTGTTGCGAAGGCAAGATAGGCGCCTTCGCTGTGGTTGTTTAGAATAATTCATAAAGTATTTAAGAAATAAGTCTCTGCAAACGAACGAGAATTGCTTCTTAATTTAATATTCAAGAATATTTTAAATCCATGAAGAACTCGGCATAAATTTTAGTAAACATTTTGACTTAATTTTAGGAAAAAACATATTTTTAAGTTAAAATTTCCTAAATGGAATTTTTTCCATACAAAAAATTTCATATTTTTTCTCACTTAAAACCTTAGAAATTGTAAGAATTTTTTATTAGATCCAAAGAAATATTTTTAAGTAAATCTACTACCATTTTTCTAGTAAATGAACTATTTACTATGGCTTTGAAAGAAGGAAACTTTACTCATACTTAGTTAATTTTTCAGCTTTTTAGGAAATTTTTACTGGGGCGTTTGGAAACCACTCATATGTTATTGCCAGGATCTTCGAGAAATATTTTGATACATTCGTCCGACAGACATTGTCTGCAAAATTGCATTTCAGTAAAAGAAAGCAGAAAGTCTACTGAAAGATCAGAATTTCTGCTGTTAAAAAAGAGACAGCAGATTTGTATCTGCTGAGATGGTAAACATCCGTTTGCTGTTTTTAGCAATATATATGATATGCATATTGTCCCAAGCTAATATAAAATAAAATTCGAGCTAAACTCGCTTATTGACGCTTATCTATTTTTATATTTTAATTAACAACAGCCAATTTTAGCAGACTGCAAACTCCTTAGCAGGTGAAAACTGCTGTTATAGCTGTAATAGCAGAAAAGTGTCTGCTGATAGGCAATCGCTTTTATTAAAAGTCTTGTTCTCTAAGTGTAGAACTTTTTTTAAATATAGGGTCCGCCAAATAACTTTTTTTTTTGAAAATGCTATAAAAAAACTACTGAATATTTTCTCAAATTTCTTTTTTTATTTGAAAGTACAATCCTTCCGGTTAATAATGGAAAATAATTTCATTCAAATGGCTGCCTCGGGCACCTCACAAATAATAGTCCAACGATTGAATAGTTGAAAAAAAAAACGGTAGATGGCGGACCCTATAGTTGCTTGAAATTACATACATACATATCGAGCGCTCATATTCATAAGTGGCTATGAACAAAAACATAACTTTTCAGGAGAGTGAAAAAACTGATTTTCTCCTTAATTTGAAGAGAAATTATTAATCATTATTCTAAAGTTTAATCTAAAAAGGTTTACTAATTGCTACGATTAAAAGGTTTTCGAAATTTCCTTGTATTCGCGGTTTCATGGTTCATTGCCACTTTTGTATGTTCAAAATTGAGCACTATGAATGTTGAAATAAGATTTATTGTAAACTCCATAACTTTTTTCATGAAATCTTGGCAATGTTGTATAGAAAACGCATTTTCTGTGATGTACACAGCGAATTTAAAGATTCCAGCTTCATCCGTCAGATTGGTCGCTTGTAAAATATATGTAGCCAGTTGCGAAAATCGCTGCAATTGATGAAAAATCCAAAATTCGCCGTTGCAATTCCTTATATTTTAACTTTCTTCATTCATAATTCTGAAACTTTTCATACACAAATATTCCCCATGAAGTCAGCAATTACATGCCAAAGATTTTGTTTTAAACAAAATCGTTGTAACGAATTATAACCTTTGGTTTTATGCTGCTCCATTGTTGAACTATTTTATTTCTATTATTTTTATGTTCATAGTCACTTATGCAGTCGCAAATTTACGTGCGAGGGGATAGCCAAATCAGAAAATTAAAAAAATGGCTTTAGAAAAAAATTCTTTTCTAAATTTTTATGGCAGATGACATCCAAATCTGAGAATAGTTTGGCATCAAAAACTCATTTTCGAGAAAATGGTTCATAAGCCCTCGATATATATTTTAAAGAAATATTACACAAAAAACGATCAAATTTCTCGGCGATAAAATCTTCAGTCCCGCATTTTTTCTATGATTGGATATACTTTTTGACAAAGTATGGGTCTAAATAGGATGTCTAAAGAGTTTTGGGGGTTTTAAATATATATATGACATGAGTAACAGGATGTTTACTCAAAATATTTATACGCATATTCCGATTAAATAAAAAATATTTGGAAATGTTTCTTCATTTTTATAATCCTAAATATGTATAAATTCGAATAACAAATACAGTTTTTTGTATTCGATGAAATGCAAGAAGAAACAACTAGAGATTTTAATTTCAAAAAACCAAATAATTGGTATTTTAGAGTTTCGTTTTCCTACGTAGATCCAAGTTACTGAATTTGTTGTTTCTCTTTTGAATAATACTTGTTACATATGTACTCTACAAGCATCAAGCAAATTATTTGCTTTTATTAAGAATATTTTAGATTTTATTATGATATCATAGTGATTCTTATCTACACTTTTTTTAAAATTACTAAACGATTTTGTTATTAAATTTCCAAACTTATATTGCAGTACACAATTAAAACTTCATAAGATATAGCTTTAATCGAATGTCAAGAAGTGGTATCGGTAATACAAATGAAATTAGCATTACACAATCTTGAAATTGGCACAATTCGTTTAGTTTGTTTGTATTTTTCATAACCTCTGTCCGAAATTCAAGAAAGTGTCCACGATTTTTTGTGTAATTTCTCCTGTTTTTCATGATTTTACTGCAAAATTACCATTTCAGACGAGTTATTTTAAAAAGACCTTAAAAATTCTATATTTTATTGATTCAGAAAGTCTAGAAGGTTTTAAAAAGTACATGTTCGAAACCTCTCTGGGGGGGGTTTGAACCCCCAAAACCCCCCCCCTGCGCACGGCCCTGCATTCAATTGCTTAGCTAAGCCAAGGCCCCTAACCACGATAAGCCATCGATAAAGGTATTTGTTTTTAGATTTCTAGCTCTTGTTGACCACAAAACATAATAAAACATCCCCCAGCCAGCACATCAGAGGTTTTTAGACGAATATTTATACACAGAATTAATGATAAACCGAATAAAATGACAAATGGCACATAAGCGAAGCCGTTTAAGCAGCACAACATTGAATCACAGCAGGGGCTATTGTTTGTCGTTCGTTCGATTCGCCAACACTTTAGTGTTAATCATAATTGGCATATTAATCATGATGAGTTGAATGTGTAAAATATTCGATAATGCTGTCATTGTGATGTGTTTTTAATTGAATTTTGATAATTAACACTAATGTCATTTACACTTTATTATTATTATCAATGAAAACGCTTTAACTTCCTGTTGCACGACTGCTATTTAAGTGAATGAATTAATATTCTTCATACGCCTTGATAATGCAATTTACTATTAATCATACGCCCCATCTACCGCTTGCAATAAATATTAATTATACGCTCTCCTGGACTCTCTCCATAAATTGAAAAATGCGAACAAGATAAACAAATAACATCCCAATGGAGGACTGGCATTTGAAAACTATTCACATTTCCTTCGATGAAGTGTAATAGCCTGCTCGCCGACTGCTCTTTGTAATTGAGCGTTAAATAGCCACGTTATATTATTCTAATTGCCACTTGTCCTTTACTCGATTTCCTTTCGATTAAATTATTTTAATTGCAGCGTTGTTTTCGTTTTTCTCCTTCTTGGTCTTTCCTCTTACGTTTACTTACAAGTTCCGTTTCAGCTGGCGTTTATTGTAAAGTCATCATAACTTTTTAATTGAAATTGTAATTGAATTTCATTGCAAGAATGCAAAAAAGCAATAACACCGGGGAAAAGTTGAGAAAGAGAATAGTTTGTGAGTTGCCGCTTTGGCACCTCCCCATGCCCCCATCAGTTGGTCGATTATTCATTCATTCGCTCATCTTAGTTATGCTGGAGGTTGCAATCAAAGGCGTGCATTTTAAATGGAAATGAAATATTGGATTTTTTACGTTTTATGAAAATTACCCGAAATGAAATTAAATATATTTCCACGAGATCCAAGACCCTATTTTTTTTTGATATACATATTTTTATTAGGGCATTAAGGAAGTGTATAAGGAAGATTAGTGATGAAGTGAAGTAATGGGCTGCACTTGAGATATTTCAACATTGATAACGAAGAGTAAGAACTGATAATTTCCCCGGTCTTATTTAAATATTACAAATAATAGGAGATGTGATTAGACCAAGGAGTTATCGGAAAAAAAATGCTCTTGATAGTACATACTCTTTGATGGAAGTATTTTAATCATCATTTTAAAAACTTTAATTTTAAATAACTCTTGACATGTGCTGGCACTTGAATTTTAAAGGGGGTTCGAATAAAAATTCACTTTAGGGATGAAGTCAAATGACACTTCTGAGATATTGTATTAAAAGTGGTCGACATTATTGCCCCCTTCTCAGTTGCTTGTAGTCGTTCTTCCATTTAAATACATCGTTTTGCCACTGCTCTGCTGTCGGCATTGTTGGCGACTTGCATTGCTGCCGTGTGGCCTGCTTGTAATCCTAGAGGCGCCGTAACGCGAAATCCTTTTTAATCCTGCCTGAGTGGTATTTATTTATATTTCCCATACCATCTGTTGTCGTTGTCACTGTCCATCGGTCCAAGGACCTTCAACCCAGTGCCCAATGGGAAAATGCCGGCGCGTACATTTGTTAATTTATGCTCGGTTGCATTTGATTTTTATCCCGTGGACTTCTTTCACTCACTCACTCTCGGAATGCGAAAGAATCGAGTATATTGTCGCCTATATTAACATTGATAGTATTGTCTCTGTGTGATCTTCCACTGCATACGGGAATTTTTATTTTATTTCTCTACGTTTTGTGAAGAGCGCCAATTAAATTGTCGGACTGATTGTATTTCGACGCTGAAGTCTTTATAAAATACAAAAACAGCTTAATTGTTGTTACTGATGATGACGCTGATGGTGGCACGTTGTAAATGATACCACGTAAAATGTTATTTACAGTCCAGACGATGTCGCAAAAAAAACAGAGCAACAGAAAAAGAAAGGGAAATCGAATATGTGCAACGTTGAAACCAGATATTTTCAGAGCGCACAGGGCAACCGACCGAGATGTTAAACATTGACACGGTTAAAGAAACATTGTAGTCGCCGCTTGTAAATTTACAATTGTCCTATGCGTTACAATGGCAGTCGGAAAAATGTGATTAAAAATTGAAGAAAAGAAAAATGAAGCAAGTGCACCGAAAAAAAACTAACGAGTCAGTACAGATTTTGGTTTAATATTAATTTAGTGTATTAAACTATTAATTGTATTAATTAAAATATTAATTGTGGATTTCTGCAGACTCAAAATCAATTGATTTTAATTGATCTTAATTCATACAATGAATTAAAAAAATAATTGAATGCATTTTAATATTAATTGAATTAATTAAAATATTAATTGAGCCCCTTTCAAAATTAATTATTTTTAATTGATGTAAATTAATTATGTTCATTAACTCGCTTTTCCTGCGATCCCTTCACTGTTAAGTGCTTTTCGCAGTGTCTCATTTATGACAATTTTCAATATAATTTAAAACTAGAGAGAGACTAATCGAGGAAGCAAATATTCAAATTCAAAAATTTACATTCTAACAATTATACTCCAATAATTTTGTTATAGATGAAATTTAATATAAAATGGAAGTTTGCGGAGTTTTCCAAAAATTTTAAAATTGTAGGGAAAACTTTAAAATATTAGCGGTGTTCCATATTTCGTAAATTTACAATAGTTTTGGATACATTTTAGATTTGTTGACGATCTGCGCGTTTAAAGGAAGAGTGGCCTGGATTGGATTTAATAGATTTTTGTTATCCTGGAAATCGATCGATAGCTCTTTATTATATCGTAAAGCCAGGTATTTTTATTAGTTTTATCCGTCTCTGTTTTAGGATAGTATTTATTTGATTTTCTTGTCTAAAATAGTAAATTGGAAACAAAGCTCTTATATACAGTCAAAGGAATGTGCTTTTCGATGTGCACTGTTTTAGCTGAACTCCCTTCGTATATATATTTTTTTTATCATTTTCTACCCATTTAAAAAAAATACAACCGCAGAAAAGGCTCTGCGAAAAAAATCCATTTTGATGGCGCTTCTACATTTCTAAATTTCATGATTCTAGCTGTAATCCTAAAGTTGGTACCATTTGAATCCCTCTTAAAAGTACAAATCCCCTCCCCTTAAAAGTACAAATTTCGAAAAATCAATTTGGATTTGTTCTTCTACGTTGACACACCAAATTTCACGACTATAGCTGCAATACTTAAATTAGTATCATTATTATTCCTTTTTGTCCCTCGTAACCCTTAAAAGGATAAATTTTGAAAAATCCAATTCTAATGCGCTTCTACAGAGGATCAGAGGAATTAACATACCAAATTTCACGATTCTTGTTACAGTCGAACTTCTCTATTACGAACTTCCGTACAACGAAGTTCTCTATATAACGAATTTATTTCCAGAACACTGCAATTTCGTTAAATTTTCAGTATGTTTTGATCTCCTTATAACGAGTTTCCTTATAGCGAATATTTCTTTACTACGAATTTTTTCTACGCCCGTAACTCGAATGCTCATGCGTTTTTGATCTCCGTATAACGAGTTTTACATAAACACATTTTTCACTCTCACCATACACACACATATTTTCATTTTTTATTTGTTTTTGTGTGTGAGATTCACATCATAGACAACTAAACCGTATAGATGTGCCACCGCTCTCAGTGCTTTTTCTCGAGTTACACAAAATTAAGTCCGATGGTATTTCTTAACTGATTTTGGTGGTGTTTTTAGGTATTTTCTTTTGAAAAATCAATTAAAATAAATCTATATTACGAATTTTCTATATAACGAATTTTTTTTTTGGTCCCCTTGAGATTCGCTATATGGAAGTTCGACTGTATAATAATTTAGTTGGTACTTTTTTATCTCTTTTTGTCCTGCTCACCTCTTATATGTACAAATTTCGAAAATTTCAAGATTCTAGCTGCAATACTTTAGTTGGTACCATTTTTATCCCTTTTTGTTCCACGCAACCCTTAAAAGTACAAAATGCATTTATATTGCGCTTCTATGTGGTGAGAGGAATTTACATACCAAATTCCACGACTATAGCTTCAATACATTAGTTGATACTATTTTTACCCCTTTTTGTCCCGCTCACTTCTTATAAGTATATATTTCGAAAGATCCAATTTTACTGCATGGACAGAAGAACTTACATATCAAATTTCACGATTCTAGCTACAATACTTTAGTTGGTACCATTTTTATCCCTTTTTGTTCCGCGCAACCCTTAAAAGTACAAAATGCATTTATATTGCGCTTATATGTGGTGAGAGGAATTTACATACCAAATTTCACGATTCTAGAAACAATACTTTAGTTGGTACCATTTTTATCCCTTTTGTCCCGCTCACCCTTTATAAGAACAAATTTCGAAAAATCAATTTATATTGCAAGTCTACGTTGTCGGACGAATGTAAATACCGATTTTCACGATTCTAGCTGCAATTCTTAAATTGGTACTATTTTTATCCCTTTTTATCTCTCTCCTCCTTTAAAAGTACATATTTCGAAAAATCCCTATTTGTAGCTCTTCTGCATGGTCAGTGCAAGGGACACACCGAGTTTAATGTTTCTAGCTACTGCCGGTTAGTCAGGACGATGGTTCGATGTTTATCCCTTTTGTCCTATTTTACCCCCTAAAGATCTACGGTCTGGTTAATGATAAGTCAGTCAGTAACGCAACTCTTTTATATATATAGATGACCTGGTTAATAATAATACTTTCGACAAGATGTTGCCATGACACTAAATCAAGAGAAAGCCTATTATTGGAAACAATAGATTTTTTTGTGGTGACGTCTTGAGTCAACAGTGTACTCTTCTATTATTAATTCTTAATTTCCAATATGATATAAGTATTTGCCCTGTTATTCATTGCAGAGGTGCTGAGGGTGATTGGGTAACGATAGTCAACCTAGTCCGTCCTTAGAAGTTATTTTTAATAGATTTAATTTCTTTTATTTCTTTTAAAGCCTCCAATATAGGCATTAAGTCAGTAAGTAAAGAGTCATTTTTTTCTAACTTGGTCTAGTTTCACGAATATTGTTAAAAGCATTTCAATCCGAGCACAATTCATATAAAAACAGAGATACGTAAATCTAATATATTTGCTCTAACTATTTTTCCTCCTCTCCTCTCCTCTGCTGAACAGTGTAATATGAGCTGGCTGTAATTTGCTAAAAATATATCTGCTTCTCAAGCAATTTCAGAAAACTGTCTTCCTTCATTCAACTACTTGCGAACAGTTCATTCCCATTAGCCATAATCCATAAGCGCCAAATTAACAAAACTGCTGTCCAATGTCAGTTGCAAACCTGTCCAGAGTTGCCATTGCCAACGAACAATGATGCCATTGTTTTGGCTCTTAAGTATGGACATTGTAAATCTTAAAGAAAGATTCAGGTTGATTGTATCCTTGCTTTGTCTTTCAAACATCCTTCGCGCAACACAAACAACTACCGTTGCAGCAGTGAAAGCTGAGGATTTGAAAATACATTCACTCTGTTGTATCCTTTTTATTCGTTAAATACTTTCAAACTCTGATGCACTGCGCTGACTGAACTGCACTGCACTGCACCGAACGAAAGGAAACAACTTTTGCTATAGTTTTCTTTAATTTTCTGTCAAGAAAATGGGGAAAAGACAAAGAGTGTCAGTAAACAATGTTGCATTATATTTGTATCCTCCAGCTTTGTGCTACTGTCGAAGATGGTGGCTGGTGGCTGCTGCAATGGTGGATGGTGTGTGCCTGTGTTTGTGGCAGCATCATCATGAAATTGTATTCGCATGCCTTCGAACATGTTGTGCGGAGATGTGAAATGCAATAATCCCCTTAAGGGAATTATTTAAGAGTTCATTTTCATTTCATTTTAAGAATAGACTTCAAAATGAGCTTAAGACGAGAAGAAAACAATCTTCGGAGGGTTGAGAACAAACAACAAACAAATGAAATGAAAATATAAGAAACTGAACATGAACATGATATAAAGCGAAGCCAGTCTTCATAGTTTCGCCTTAGTTGGTAACACTAGACAACAAAATGAGTGGAGGTGGAGCTATTTTTTTAAACATGCCAACATAGGATGTAATTTTTATTTGGGACTTTATAAAGGGGATCTAGGCAAAACACATATGGACAAATTAAAGAAATTAAGAAAATATTTGAATTTCCATAAAAATATTTTAATGAAGTGTTCGTGTTCAAAATGTTGTTGCCTAGTGTAATAGGTGAAATGAATTGGGGTGGAGGATTCTTTGCGTCCGTTAGCATGAATGGAGTCATGTGTATTCAATAAGTCTTACCACCACCTTGACTAACGCCACCGACCCTGGACTCATTTCATTGATTTAAAGTTGACACACATCGACTCCGGTGGGTTGGATGGGGGTGGTGTGAACATGGGGATTCCTTTTGGTAGGTCTCATGGTGGGTTGCCCGACCGAAAAAACCAATGTAGTTGATTGGCAAATACGTTGTAATGGAATACATTTACTTTGACGCCTTATTACACAGATGAGTATACGCACACACACATACCCAGGCGCACAGATACCCCTCACCTATACTCTCATTTACACATCCATGAATACGTGCCACATGTATTCTCGTCGTTATCATTTTATTAGGGCTTTCACCTACATACATACACGCACTCACCATAAACATTTTCACACACACACACCCTTCCATATTGTGTGTGTGTGTATATGAATGGAGGCCCTCTCATAGTTTTACTTTGTTTGTGTTTGTCTGTCATTCAAAATGAATGAAGCCTCGAAATTGATTTGAACCTTTTACCCCCGACCTACCTCACGCACACCCACACACACTCAAGCGAACAACAACAAACGGATGGGGTGACCATATCCACAGGTTTCCCATGAAGATCACAACGAACTGAGAAGTTACTTAGAGTGGGATTTTTGTGATTATCTAAACGACTTACTGGGAAACTTTGCAACAAGAACTTTTTTCGAAGTAGATTAGTTAGTATCATGGATAAACAGGGGAAATATTAATCCCCTGCACTAAGGTGCAGGTAGTGAGAAGTTTTAGGTATTCGAGAAGATGCGAGCAAATTATGAGGTTTCTGAGGAATAATCTCTTATATCGAAATTACTCGATTATGAGATTTTTATTCATTTATAATTACTTGATTAAGAAATGCACTAGAACCAGAGCATTATTTTGGCTCTCCTGTACATTTTCGTGTTTCGAGTTTGATGGGCATAAGTGTTGTTAGAGATTGAGAGTGTTCAACGCCTTCAGTGTCTCTGTCCGTTTAGTGGCACTGGCGCTGCAGTATCGATTTCCTTCAGAAGCCAATCATTTCATTCGAAAAGGTTTGACTTCTTCTATTCTTTCCAAAATACTGCCACAAAATACGAAAAAGTTTTCAGTTGTCGCTATGAAAAAATAAAATAAATAAAAACAAATAAGGAAAGGCTAAAGTCGGCAGGGGCCGACTATGTGATACACTCCACTTTCTATCACAATTCAATTCGGTAAAAAAGTGAAAACGGGAAGGCTTTTTTATGTTTCCTAATGAGAGGCTAATATGACCTGACCAAATTTGCCAAATAGAGAAGAATATTTGTATCGGGGCTATATATATATATATATATATACATGGAATGAAGTGACCCACTTTCACAATAGATTCTTCCAGTTAAAGTTATGCTCAATTTCAAGAAATTCGGTGAAAATACGTGGTTTATGGAGCGAAAAAAGTCAATCCGGGAGCGAAATTTGTATGGGAGCTATATATAAAACTGAAACGATCTGACCCACTTTCACCACGCGTATTTCTAGTGGAGATGTAAGATATTTTGCCGAACATGAGGAAGATCTGTTAAAATATGTGGTTTCTAGAGCAGAAAAAGTCAAATCGGGAGCAAAATTTGAGTGGGAGCTATATATAAATCTCAACTTATCTGACCTATTTTCACCTCAGGTGTCCCTAGTCCAAATATAAGATGTTGTGCTAAATTTCAAGACAATCTGGTAAAATATGTGGTTTCTAGAGCGTGAAAACTCAAATTGTGAGCGTAATTTGTACGGGAGCTATATATAAATATGAACCGATCTAACAAATTTTCACCACAGGTGTTTCTAGTTCAAATATAAGATATTTTGCAAGATTTGAAGAAGATCTGTTAAAAAATGTGGTAAAAAGAGTCAAATCGGGAGTGAAATTCGTATGGGGGCTATATCTAAATCTGAACCGATTTTCTTCAAATTAAATAGCGTTCGTCCTTATCCTTCGTTGGGCAAAGTTTCATTTGGTTCTGGCTAAAATCCCGACCTGTACTCTGATTACAAGAATAAATGGCAGACAGACGGACGGACGGACAGACAGACAGACGGACATTGCTAAATCGATTCAAAAAGTGATTCTAAGTCGATCGGTGTAATTAACAATGGGTCTATCTCGTTTCTTTTTGGGTGTTACAAACAAATTCACAAAGGCATAATACTCACGTGGAATGTATAAATACTTTAAACGTCCAATAATTCGACTAATAAGTTATTGTATGTCAAATTTATATTTAAAGTTCTTTCAAGGGTCTATTAATTCAGAAGAATTCTAAACAAAAATGCAACTCAAAAAAATCAAGGTAAAATACATGATTTGTATATGTTTTTAAGGGGGTGTTTAGATCTCAGACGACTTGATACAGCGATGAAATATTTTACAGATCATCATTAAATAATACAACATTAATTTTGTGGGGGGGGGGTGTTTTGGTGACTGGAAACTATTTGTTATTTGTATGGACGGCGACCCAACCTAATATACATACTTTACGATTTCAGTTCAAAGATGAAGTTAGCTTAAAAGTTAATTTCGAAAGGGACTTGGGAAAATATTGAGGAACTTTTTTAGAAAAAATCATCCACACTTTCCTTAATAAATTCAAAAATATGTTTGAGAAAAAAAAATATTTTTCGTTTTATAATTTTGAAATTAAAACTTTCTCTTTTGTTTCAAAATAACACTTCACAAAAATCTGACTTAAAGCGGTTTTATTATAATGAATAAACCTTTACTAAACATTACCAAAACATTATCCGTTTAAAAAATACATTTATGTGGCTATAAGTAAACATTTAGTGGATATTCAAGGATTTCAAATGTTTCCTAATTTGAATATACAAGGCCCACCACAGGTTTGCATTGGACCCATTTTCTATTTCAGCACTATTAGTAATTCCATTCTAACTTATTTCCAAAATATTTCGGAATTTCTCCCTCTAGCATGCGTCTATAAATCAATTCAATTGGCGATATTACATCGATCGATAACTAAAAGGTTTAATGTGTTTCCAAAATTGGATATTCAAGGCTCATAATTTTCTATAATTGATGTCGAATTTAATTCAGCTAGCTCTATTAGAAATTCCATTCCAATCGGACCAGCCAGTTAGAAATGCCTGATTGATTTCCAAAAATCGGAATTCCCCCTCTAAAAATTCAGTTAGCGAAATGTGGGTCTATCACATTTATTTCAAATGAACAGCTTTCCTTAACAATTTTGTTACTCATGGTCACCCCAATTGTATGCTTAAATTAAGGCAAATTATTTCAACATTTCCACAAGAGCAACATCATACCTCCAAAACACGAATACTTGGCCAAAATTCACTTTCGCAACAGACCTCAAACCCCCCCAACCCCCACAGCTCACATACAGTGTGGTAAGCTTAGGGTGTGGGGGGGGGAAGGTGGGAGGTGGTTAGAACTGAAGTAGTACTGAAGTGGAATTTCTGATTACGCAATAAAATTGCATAATAGAAAAATCCTTTTCATACAACAAAGTATGAAAGGAGCGAAGAAATAGTGCCGCTCTTAAAATATAATTAAATATAAATTATTATTATTTTATTCGGAAACAGCACCAACGTGCTGCTTTGCTTGTTTGCCATCACTTACCTTGTCTGCAGCCCGCGTTTAGTTCCGCTCTTCAATTCAAATTTCGAGAAATGAAGCTGCTGAGCTGCCGGCTCCTACACGGTTCTGTGTTTTGAGAGATATCTTCAATTATGCAAATTTTTATTCCTCGTAGGCCTTCGCGTCTTCAACGTTTATCTGTCGTTGTGGCTGCCGCTGCTGTTGTTGCTTTAGCCTATTTTCCTTGCGCGGCAAAGTTTTCGTATCTAATGGGTGTTGTTCTACTCCGTTCTGCTTGTTAAATTCTAATTATAAATACGTTGGCGGTTGCGTGGAGGGGGTGTGGGTGTGGGGGTCCTTGGGCCGTCCTGTTAGGATTCCACCTGTGCTGGCTTCTGTCTGTCTGGCAACAAACCCGAAGCCCGAAGAAAGCGGAATAATGGAAAATAAACTCCTCTATTTGGAATTATATTGATGTGTTCTGTAGCAAGAAAAAAGAAAAGAAATACCGAAGAGAAGAAGAACAGAATTAGATTTGAAATTCATTCATTTTTTATAAGGTGGGTGTATTAAGTTTTTTCTTTGCTTTGGTGTTCTGTTCTGTTCAGTTCTGGCTGTATTAAATTACATTTTAATTATGTTTGACGCACAAAATGCAAAAAGATGTCGGAGTCGGTCGATCGGGCGGTTGGTCGGAGCGGCGGGGCATAAAAATACCTGGGAGTGCATATGTTTCCATTTGCTTTAAACAAGTGCAGATGTTGGCTTTGGTGCACAGAGTTTAAGTGTAGGCCAGGAATCTATTAGTTATTGTTGCTTCGGGCTGATGTGCCCCGGAAAAGTTTATGTTGTGTTAAGCAAATTGTTCTGGGAAAATTGAATTATCTTTGAAGCCTTCTATACGGAGAATTTCAGAGTGAATGTGCCCCGCCGCAATTAGCTAAGAAAAGCTCTAAGGAGAGCTTTGCATGGGAAAACTGTAGTGGTAGAAGAATTTGTAGAAAATTGCCTTGGAAATCAATTCAGGAGATTCTTTATATTTAAATTTTATTAAATATCAGAGATTATCATATTTTATTATTTATCAAAACCATCAAACAAATGAAACTAGATCTCTGCCATGGCAATTGAGTTAAGGTAACCTTTAAGCTGCCACTTGGCAATCTATCACCCACTTCTCTGCCATTTGTTTTCAAATGTTTTGCCATTGTTTGCTGACTAACTTAACGACAGACTGGTGTTGATCTCTTTGCTTAACCAGCTAACACTGACCACACACACTTAACCTTTTGGATTGCGGTTAATCTTAAAGAAGCTTGATTAAACTATTCGGTCGTGTTCGCGTAACTGAAACTACAAAAGCTTCAAAGAAAACCTTAAAGCACTTTACAGATTAGATCGCCTTTTGCAAACATTATTATGAGTTTTCTACGCCAATCATCAATCATTTCATTCTACTCAGACACACACGCACACACGCACACACACAGTAGTTGCAATTGGGGTTTCCATCTTAATTTGATGCGATAGGGTAAACCGTTCCAACCTAACGTGCGGTTAAAATGTGTCTTTTTCATGCTTTTATTGTTATTTTAAATTTGTTCAGCCGCCACAGCCGCCGCCTTCAGGGTCGGCTTGAATGGCGGCTCGCCGGTTCGCTTCATTGTGGTTTGCACGAGCGAGGGCGTTAGATAAGATTCGTTAAGGAAGACATTAAACGGGTAAACCGTTTGGATATTTTTTATTTAATTCATAAATCTAAACAATATGATCTCGCATAGAAAAGCCCACCATAAGGCCAACACACTGACATAAATGGCAAACAGTGGTATCAAGTGGATATAAATTTGTAATGGAAATACACAAGAGAAGAGTTTTGGCTGTGGAAAATGTCGTGGTTTATTGCAATATATAATTGTAAAAAATATATTCTGGAGAAGGAATAAGGAAAGCTTTACACTAAATTCTAGATTTGTATGAAATCCAAACTAGATTTTTATACAAGAAGACATAAGCACCACAATTTTTCATTTTCGTTTTTTTTGATGAAAATCTATAAATTGAGATTTTTATTTCATCTCTGATAAATACAATAATTTAGAAAGTACATTTACAGATTACATAGGGTGGGCCATTTAAAATTTGAACTACATATTACTTTGACTTTGAAAGATAGAATAACATTAAGTTTTATTTTCAGGTTTATGTTTGACATTTGCAAAATCAGAGGCTATACGCTCGAACAAAATTGGGAAATATTAAAAACTTGCTTCCAAAGAAGAGAGTTTTTAACGCAAATTGTAAGAAATTTGCGTGGACATTTTTCGAGAAGAGATCGGCCTTCTGTTCAGCCTTCATGAAGTTCATTTTCATCTCGGTGGCTATGTCAATAAGCAAAGTTGCCGCATATGGGGCCCAGAGAATCCACACGTGACAGTTGAGAAACCAATGCATCCACAAAGAGTCACTGTTTGGTGGTGGATTTTGGAATGGCGGCATCATTGGATCATGTATTGACAAATTGGGTTGATCGGTTGAGTACTGCCGAGCCAGTCGTTGTAGTCATATGAATGATTTTTTTTCCATTATTATATGACAAAGTTCAACCTTTCCAATAAAACCAGAAAATTTAAAAAAATATTCAGTACGTTTTTATAGCCGATTCTAATTTAGAATTTTAAATGGACCGACGTTTTAGTAATTGTTTACTAAATTTTCTCTTGTGGTCCGGCTGGAACGACTCGAGCATTTAGTAATTCAAAAGTCAAATTTAAACTAGACAACTGGTTTCAGCAGTAGCAGTGGCAACTGGTTTCACCAGTAACCCTGTCTCTGTGTGACAGATGCAACTCTGCCCCGGTTGTAACAGAGAAAAACTCTATCCTGTTTGTAACAGATACAACTCTGTAACAGTAACAGTTTCAGCTATAACCGATGTCTAAGTATATCAGAAACAACTCTGTTTCGGATGTAACAGGGAGAACTCTGCTTCTGCTTTAATAGAGAAAATTAAGTATGGACTGTATCAGAGTCAAAATTATCTAAGCTGTAAGAGATAAATCTTGGCTGTAAAAAAGACAACTCTGTCTCTGCTGCAACAAAAACATCTCTGTCTCGCTATAACAGAGACATATTCTATTCATCTATAACAGAGTCACCTCAATCTCATCTGTTACAGATAAAATATTGTCTCAGTAATAGAGTTAAAACTGTCTAAGCTGTAACAGAGACAACTCTCGAATGTATCAGAGACAACTCTGTCTCTGCTGCAACAGAGACAAATCTCGACTGTAACAGAGACAACTCTGGCTCGGAGAAACTAATCTCTGACAGAGACAACTCTGTTTCAGTTAAGTTCATTTGTGACAGAAACAACTCTGTCTCAGCTGAAAAAAATACGATTCAGTTTCTTTTTTCCACTGAACCAACACTCAAGGGATGTGTCCTCTATAAACGCAGAGCATTGCGTTGGCTAAAGGATGGTAAAGAGTTGGTTGTAGGAAAGAGGGAGTAGTGTCCGTTGACATCTGTTTTGAATCTCTGGGTGTTATAATTTCCGGGAAAGATATTTGCCGGAAGTCGATTCTACATACGAGTTGCACGAACAAAGAATGTGTAGTGCGCCTAGCTGTCTAATCGACAACAAATGGGTGAGAGTTCAAACGGGCGGTATATGATCACGAATATCCGAAGAACTAACCCCATAAAAGTATCGATAGAACAGCGACACACATCTCACATTACGACTATGATTTAGGGAGACAATAGCATTGGATATCCTGCTGTTAACTATCCACACATTCGCCCTCCTCTGAAAACGATCAAGTAGCTCCAATGAAGATCTTGGAGCACCCGACCATATATGGGAGTTGTATTTCATCTTAGGTCTGATGTAGGTCATGTAGACATTGAGATGATAAAAAAGCCTAGACTCTTGAATGCTTCCCTTGAATTCATGTTTTGTTCAAAGAACATAGCAATGTATCTTCAAGCCCAGAACATCAAGTGTTTTCGATTGCTCAAGGTAAGGGTACCGTTCATACAAATCGACGGCACCGTTGGATCAGTGAATCGCTTCTGGGACAATAAGGAGAACTGGGTCTTAGGTGCATTAAAGTCTACTCTATTCACTCGACCCCATTCGGAAGTGACCAGTAAATCCTGGCTGGTCTTTTGTCCTCAATTTCATGAAGACTTGGCCTATGATCGAATGAGTATGCATGACAGAGGTTACTGTCACCCGCGAATAAGTAGTTTCGATTCGAATTCTGACCCAAGAGGTCGTCGATGTAAATAATAAACACAATTTTGGTTCTAGAAGTAATTCTAAAAATATTCTAAAGGTTTCTATATATTAAAGAGAGTTGTAATAGCTATATGTTCCTTCGACGTTTCAGTTGGATGCTTTATCCTGTCAGGAGCAACTTTTTCGCGAACTACGATTTTTTTTATCGAAATGACAGCGAAAATTTATTCCTGGGATGACGGCAAAACCCTTTGTCTAATGAGAAAATTTGCGCATAATGTTGAAAATGTGGCAACAGATCCAAATCTCTCAATTACTCGATGTATACTTCATCAGTTAACCTTTCCTGCGATATCAACATAGGGAATTTTGAGAAAAAAATTGGACATGCTTCCGTGCAAGATGCCCCAAGAACACCAAAATCGAAGTACGACCGCCAATTATCGGAGCCGTTATAAGCGAATCCATATATTGGATTATCTTCACTTTGGTTTGGCATATAACACACATCTCTCTATTCGGGCCACTATTTTTCAGGAACTCTAATTTTATTGTTGTTAGAAGTCACAGTGCAGCACTACACACAATGCAACAAATTGCTCGCTCATATGGAAGCCAAAATGGATAAGATGCCGTTTAAAGAACACAAAGTGTATCTATATCTATTGTTTGGGGGCTTGTATGGAGACAAAGACCATCATACGGCACATGGAACGGTTTGGGCTACTACTAGTCGCTCTTATCGCAGCCCCCAACAACGGCGAGATACGAGTAAGTACGTCATGGTTGGCTTTCGATGCAGTACCGTATTAAATCTCTCGTGAAGGCCTGCTCTGTCTCGTTGATTTTTGTTGCCAATTCTTGGCGGCCACAACATGAGGCAGCAGCAGCACCGCAACACACTAGTCGTTGGTAGCAGACACAAGCGGTTGGTTACGCCAGTAGCAGCAGCAGCATTGTTTGTAATACAATCTCTGATAGATACTTATCATGACAGTTTCTGGTTGTTCCGTTCGTCGTCAGTCTCTTTATTTTCTTTGGAACATTTTTCCCAACAAAAGTTACACGAAAAAGGTTACAAATACGGAACTTATTTACTCAGCATGACAGCAGTTGTGCCACAAAGAACACAAAACTATTTTTTAGCTTTTCTAGTTTGTTTAGTTGTTCTGCTGTTTTTCAGGAAGTTCTAAATTGTTAATATGAAATTTTTCAGGGTTCTTTTGCCGTTGCCGTTTCTGTTGGTTGGTTGTTTGCAGTAGATATAGATATTGTGTTTGTGTGTGTGTGTCTGTTTGTCGACAATGCCACCACCAGTAATTTGAAGTTATCTCTAATCCCATTGAGGAAGAGCATGAACGCAGCAACGTTCATCTAAAAGTTGCTCTAAGGTCAAATATATGATGATGATGCATGAACGAAGTTAGACTGTTGAACATTCATTGTTAATAATGGATGGCACTACATTTACTTGCTACTCTATTATATACGGAGGGTCAAAACAGAGTCACAGCAAACAGCAAGGCCAAACTAAGTGATGCTTAATATTAGAATTCTTTTTTGTTGAATTGTTAAATGTTTGAACGACGTAAGAAATTTGTTTTTAGTTTTTTTCTTTTATAGACTCGAGACTGAAACAAAAATTTCTGTGATAAAATGCAACAAATCTGAAAGAATACGACATAACAAGCTGCTAAAACAAAAAGTTTAATAAAGTGTCAATTTTATACTCTAAATATAAAATATACTTTTGTATCAAAACTAATTTTCCGAAAAATATTTTGTGTTGATAACCATAAAACTGACTTACACTGGCTAATTATCCAATATTTTTAACATAAAATTATTTTTTCAAATGTTTTTTTTTCATACGCACATTGATATTACTCTTGGCGACAATTTAAAACCAGTAAGAAAAGGTGAAAATCGGACGTGGACAACTATATGATACACTCCACATTCTATCCGAATATAATTCAATTCGGCAAAAACTGATAGCGGGAAGGATTTTTATATGTTTCCTAATCGTAAGCTAACCCAGTTTGTCAAATCATTCTTCTCGATTTGACAAACTGGGTTAGCTTTATATCGGGTCTATATCCAAACATAGAATGAGTGACCCACATTCACAATAGAATCTTCCAGTTCAAGTATAACGTGTTATGCTCAATTTGAAGAAATTCGGTGAAAATACGTGGTTTCTGGGGCGGATCTATATATAAATCTGAACCGATGGGTCAGGTGTTTCTAGTTGAAATATAAGATGTTTCGCCAATTTTGAAGAAAAAGATGTGGTATCTAGAGTCAAAAGAGTCAAATCGTATGGGGCGATATCTAAATCTTAACTGATTTTCTTCAAATTAAATAGCGTTCGTCCATATCCCGAAAAACTTCGGGATATGGACTTTAATTACAAGAATAGATGGACAAACAGACGGACGGACAGACAGACGGTCAATGTTAAATCGATTCAAAAAGTGATTCTAAGTCGATCGGTATAATTAACAATGTCTATCTCGCTTCCTTTTGGGTGTTACAAACAAATTCACAAAGACATAATATATAAATAAAAATAAAAATATTTTGAGTGAAATTTTAACTTTTTATTATCGCAGCTTAGTTATCCTGTCTTAAAGAAATACAGCCCTAACACTGTGTTACAACTGTTTGTGTGAATGGGTATGTCTGTGAAATTAATGAAAATTGTATGTGTTTCACTAAAATAAATTGTTTCTGTTACACTGTAGCAAATTTATCTCTGATATTCTGAGACAGAGGTGGCTCTGTTACACTAGTACAATGTTGACTGAGTTTTCTCTCTAACAGCCGAGACAAGATTGTCTCTGCAACAGTTAAGACTGAGTTTTCTCTGTTACAGCTGAGACTGAGTTATCTCTGTTATTGCCGAGACAGATTTGTCTCTGTTACAGCTAAGACAGAGTTGTCCGCGTTACAACTGAAACAAAATTGTATCTGTGGGTCAAAGTTCTCTCTATTACAATGTTGTTTTCATTACAGTTGAGAGACAATATAGCCGAAAAAAAGTTTTTATATTAGATCTGACACAACGTTGTCCCTTTTAGCTGAGACAGAGTTGTCTCTGTTACAGCTGA
Source organism: Polietes domitor (assembly GCA_947397865.1). Taxonomy (NCBI): domain Eukaryota; kingdom Metazoa; phylum Arthropoda; class Insecta; order Diptera; family Muscidae; genus Polietes; species Polietes domitor. Next base: position 6,351,058 of record OX377621.1, on the reverse strand, counting down.
GATTGAATTGTCGGTATTACAGCTGAGAGTTGTCGCTGTTAGAGATCAGACAGTTGCCTCTGTTACAGCTGAGACAGAGTTGTCTCTGTTGCAACTGATACAAATTCATCTCTAGACAGAGTTGTCTCTATTACAGCTGTGAAAAAATGGTATCTGTTACTGCTGAGATTGAGTTTTTCTGTTACAGCTAAGCCAGAGGTGTCGCACTTATACTCACACTGATGGTAATTATGTTAGGCTAGCTATTTACATATTTACATTGCGATCTTAATTTGTATTTGAAATTGACTGATTTTCAAAAATTTATTCTGTATTCCCCTAATTATATAGTTGATTGACAATTGCCATTCAGAATTGACCTTTCTATTTTCCACTTTTATTAATTAGCGAATGGTAATCAAGAGCGAGAATCGATTCCCCGATCAACTATTTTTCAATCCGATTCTTAGAAACGATTCTAAATCTGAATCGTTTGAAATGTTGAACCAATCTATATATGTGGGATCATATATGCGGGGAACCAATCTATATATGTGGGATTCTCTGCAACGGATCAACTTTTTTCCCGGTATTTTCTATTAAATTAAATTTCGGTTTTGAAACATCAATATTCGATTCCAGTATAAAGTTGAACACGTGTAATCGATTCCAAAGAATCAATTCCGTTTCTCGATTAGAATCGGAATCGATTTACTAATATCAATGTTGAGACATTAAGAGTTTTCCCAGGTTACATATTTTGTTTAATTCGGTTCATCATGAAACATTCAAGTCATCCATTGATTTTCACCAGTTAATTCCATTTTGTTGCTGACAACACAAAAGGAGCTCTTATTATATATATGGCTCTGAATAAGGTCATTGTCAAAAATATCAAAAAAATATCAGCTGATGTTTTCAACACTTAGAGTTGCCAAGGCACACAATGTAAATGTCTGTACCATTATTCTAAGACATGTTTGCCATTATTACGAATTATACTTTACTCTAAAAGATTTTGTGTATTTCTTTCTTGAAATGGCAAAACATCATTAGTTTAAATAAATTGATTTTAATCAATATTCTATTTCGGATAATTTGCGGTTGGAGTAACAGAGAAGAGCGTTTCAAATTAAGACATATATTGATCTTACGAATATTTATTCAAAATGGTGTCTTAAGGCTCCCGTTGTGGTGACCAGCCACATAAACCAATCACTGAAACGTCTTTATGGTATGAGAGGACTAATCAATTTCTGCCTCAAATGTGCAGCCGTTTAAAAAGTTTCTGCATGCCTTTGTCTTTCAATTTTTCAATTTCAATTACAATCAATTTCTCTTTGCCAAATACTAGCCATTCTTCTCGGTTAGCATCTTTTCGATTTTTACGACTCCACTTTGACCTTTTTCGGCAAAACCAATAACAATGTTTTTATTCATGAATTTTAACTAAATTTCTTGGCAAATTCCAATAGCACGATGAGTGGGGATAAGATCCTCCTTTGGCAGTACATTAATCTGTAACAAATGTTTCAAAGAATACCTGCCATTATGGCCAACAAAATTATTGAACAAAGAAATGGAATTCCTCTGGCATGAGAGCTATTCCAAGCAGATTTTTCTAAGCACCTTTGATGTCCATTCTCCACTCAGCTATTCATAGATTGATAAATGTTATTGGATTTATTGAAAGGTTTCCAGGAAAAGACGACGACGACGACGATGTACTCGTGTTCACTTTGTCCCTTGGCTGGGCAATTTATTGTGAGAAAACATTGTGACCTGACCTTTGTGTTTAATGGTCCGAAGATAAATTGGCTTATTGTCTTTGGGCCACTTGTGCAACAATGGCCGATGATGGGGGTCAGTAAAGACGCTGCTGAATAGCACAGTGGCCATTCTTCAATGTTAACTTTATTTGTTAAATGTTTAATTAACGAATAAATTTCTAAGAACATCTCAAGGCTGCGCGAAGCTGGCCAACAACAAAGTGGCCATTCATGGGCTAGCCAAGGACGATGGCCACTGGCATTCGAGTGATTTTCTAATTGTTTTGCACATTTTGTTTATATTTTTTGCAATCTGCCGCAACACTGTGTGTGGGGAGGTTGCTTTCTTTTTCTGTTGCAAACAAACAATACTGGGTAAATGGTTGGTTTGTGCCACTATTTGTGGCAAACAACCTCAACCTAAACCGCACTCAAACTCGAACACATACACACCGCATGCCAAACAATAATGGCCAAGCGGCAGTCAATGGCCAAAGTTTTGTTTTCTATTGGCCGTGAGTGATGCCTGGCAATGCGCTGCATTTCACTGAACAGCAACTGCAACTGCAATTGCACCGGCAACTGCGGTGCTGCCATCTAAACCGCCGCGCAGAGTCGAGTCAATGACTGTGCCAATATGAAAATGCGGTCATCACACACACACACACTCAGTCAGTTAGGCAGTCAGTCAGTCAAGTCACTGCAATTGAAATTTGCAACAAAAAGTGCAACGGCCAAACAATAACAGCGTTTGTGTTACTTTTAAATGGACGGTATGAAGTTCTGTCACGACCGGACAGACGTACAAACAATCGACTAACTGTGGCTTGGCTTTCATTTGCCCTGAAAAAGGCAAAAACAAAGCAAAATTTTCCCCTGAAAAAAAGTGAAGGTATTTGACGCTACTTTTTAAGCTTTTTAAACGGAAAACTTTCAAAATTGATTTTTATTTGGTTTTTATGATGTTCGATAAATCTTAAATCGATAATCTCTAAAGGAACAATAAACGGTAATTGAGTTGAGAATTTTGCACAAACGACCGCTAGAGTGGACACGTAACACAATTTCACTAAGACCTCGGAAACGTTTCATTCTTTTGAGGCATATGACAGAGGTCTTGGTGGCCAAAGTATAGTGAATGGTTTCGCTGATTAAAACCAAGATTTTATAGCAATTTTCAGCAGTGGCTGGAAACTGGGTTGCATGAATTGTTATGACCAATCAATCATGATTATATTTGGCGGGCCATAAAAAATGCAAAGAATAGATTGATGTGATAACAAAAGGGGTAACAAAATAGTGATCTTTGCCTGGTGCACTGATAGATTTCGATCGATTTAGTTGATAGGAAGTAGAAGTTGAGCTCTTATTAGAAACATTCTGATGGGCCGACCCTTGCGTGGTCTCAATATTTCTGAGTTCGCTCTCTAAGTCTATGATTTTCAATTATTAACTGCTTCAAAGCAATTTACCTGTAAATACCTGTAATAATTTTTCTATGAAGAGTCAGAAAGCATATTAAACGAAATTAATCAAACTTTGACAGATATGAACATTAGAAATTATCTATTCAATATCAGTTTGGTGGCAGGTGCCACTTTTGCAGTGTTAAGATTAAGATTTTCTTAATATTTCGAGTGTCCCGCAAGGCAGGTAAGTGAAAAAAGAACAAAATTCGTTTAAGGCCAACCAGCGTTTTGTTTCGTTGATACAGGTTCAATTGCAAAACTGGGCGGGGTATCGATATGTCGATTATGCACAACTTTTGAGAAAATTTGTTTCTTTTTTCTTTTGTGTGATTGGTCCAGAGTTATTTTCTTACATTCAAAGGGTTTTTTTGCACTGATACATTTGTTCAAGATAGAGTTATTACAACATTGTCCTTTGTTCCTGAGGCCATATTAATGTGGACAAATTGGTAAAACGGTAGAATATTTGCACAATTCTTGTAACATTTTTTTAATTATCTCAAATATAGCTCACTTTTTAGTTGTGAAGGCTTATAAAAGGAGAAAATTTATTTAACGTAATTTAAAAATGTCAGTATTATAATTGTATTATAACAAAGAAGGCTTTAGGGGTCCTTGTAAAGGAAAAAATAGGAAATTTATATCGAAAGTCATGACAAAGTCATTATGGTCCGATGGATTCATTCTTCATTGCTTTTTTAAAGATGAGATGATGTCGATAATTTCGCGCACCAGTTGTAATTACGAAATACAAGCACGTAATCCATGATAGTGATAAGTCTAACGTATGCCAGAAGGTATACGTTGGTACTACAAATATGAAATTAAAAACTCGAATTTCTGCATATAAATGTGACAAAAGGCGACAGAAAGTTATAAATAAAGCGATTAAAAAAATCTGTTTTTTGATTTGTTCATGACCTCAAGCCAGACCGCCCATAAAAATAAAATTTCACCAATATTCATCAGAATCGGAGACATTCGAAAATTTCTTCTTTATTTAATTTTCACATTTGTGCCGAGAAGCTATTTGCGATGCCACCTTGAGATTTACAGAGTGCGTGCAGCATACATATTAAAAAAGAAATCATGATAGTGGTAGTGTGCAGCCAAGTAACAAATGTCACCATGTCATTGGTAAATAAATTTGCATTCTCTTAAATATAGACGCAAAATGTTCACGAGCCGGGACAATATCCCAGTTCAAATCAAATATTGATTACATACCAAAAAAAAAAAATACAAACGAGTATTGCTGCATACACATACTTACATATGCAACTCAATGAGATGCTTGTAAGATGACATGTGTGCTTTATTACTTGGCGCGGTTTTTTTTAAACGCATATTCGGTGAGCTGTGCTTCTCATTCGTTTGTGAGAATCGTTTCCATAAAGAGGCCGGGTATGTTGTTGAAATTCGCTGCGAAGCCACCTGAACGAAACCTTTGACAAGGTGGAAATCATGATAGTGGTAGTCTGCAGCCAAATAATAAATGTCACCATGCCAATTGTAAATAAATTTGCATTCTATTAAATATAGACGCAAAATGGTCTTGAGCCAGGACAATATCCCAGTTCAAAGGAAAAAACTCCTACATTCTACACTATATCTCAGGAACTACTGAAAAGTCGACTTCATAATTTGCAGAGTATTATTTGTTATATAGAAACATATAAGTGATTTTTCACAAACTAAATTTCAATATTATTTTTTAACCTAACTTAATTTGCAAAATATGAAGAACTTCAACGTTACAGGTTGCCACAGTTTTCAATATTTTGAATATATATTTTTGAAAGGCCTTCAAAAATCGCTTTGGGACCATAATACATTAAAAAATGTATAACAACACAATTTTTTATTAATTTTTATTGTTTCACAGTTAGAAGATATATTTATACGATTTTGATCATTAGAACATGTAGTGTGGCAGCATCGTGCATAGGTGGTGAAGTCAGCTAATTTTAATTTTTAAATGTTGAAACTGTCAAATACAGTGCGGTTACCAGCCACAGAAATAACTGAATTTTGCACAGTGGCTACTTTTCAACATTTTAAAAACGTTTTAAAAAATTTGAAACCAAAATTAAGCTGAAAAACTACTTTTCATAGCTGATTTTTCAAGTGTATACTTTCAAGTTTTTAAAATGAAACAATGCAATGTCGAAGACAATTCAACGTTGCAAAAATAAGAGAGTTTTCATGAATAACTCACCCTTTTCAATATTAAATTTATTTTAGTGTCATCTGTATTTGAAATTCAAATCATTTACTTGCATATACTGTTCCATTGATGTTGGATGGTTTAAAAATACAGTATTAAATCGCATACCAGTCCTGTTCAGCTACACACTCATTTAGTCCATAAGCTGCGATTTATAAGCTGCTTCGACTACGAGTTTTTTGAAGTTTTGTCATGTGTATGGAAGGGAAGGCGGCAGTGTCAATGATGTGTGTGGAAAAAGTGTCTCATTGTGCACAGTTGTACTTCCGTTTCCCATCCCCACCGTCCCCTCCAACATTTTTGAGGCTATTATCGCCTTTCTTGCACTCTGACTGTTGTCCTTAAACCTTTCGCCGCAACTGTTACTTCGTAAGGTGAAAATAGTGAGTTTAACAAGAGTGTAGGTCTGTATGTATGTATGTGTGTGAGTTATAAATAATCCCTGATTTTATTTATCATAAATCAAATGTAACAAATGTCAAAACTAATGCTTTCAACATTTAAGTACTTGAACCGACAACAATAACAACCAGGAGGTGGTGAGGGCTAGCGATTATTTGAAAAGGATTGTCCTCCTCCGTCTGTCTGGCTGGTTGTCGGAAAACTAATGGGGGACAATGTTACAAATAAAACGAAATAGTCGCTGCCCCCACCCCCTCCGTCATTGGTTCCTTTGGCCACAATGACGATGATGGTGACGGTGACGAGGAGGATGACTACGATGTTTGTAATAAACCGCACGTTCGCTGTCGTTGTCAGCCATGTTGCCATGTTCCTAACCAATGTTCATTTAATCTGAACCGTCTAAAATATGTACGAGACGACTACGACGATGGCTGTGTATGTGTGTGACCTCCTCGCATTATGGATACTTTGGTATCGACAAATGTAGCTGAGCGGATGATGAGGAAGTGGAAGTGGAAATGGCAAGAGGACGACGATGATGATGTTGTGGCTGTGGTTGTGATTGTAGCATTGGGAATGCTGATGCTAATGCTAATAATGACGTTGACGCTAACGCTGTACGAATCTGCACGTTATTGTTTGTGTTAAACTCATTATACACGTACGACTGAGCGAGTGGCTCATCTTGTGACTGGCGGTAAACAAAACAAGACGGACAGCGAAGAAGTTACACCTCATTTTTGTTGATGCTGTCTTTGGCTCGAGGAGCCGGGGAAACCCTGCTGTTGTTTTGTTGGCTCTTATTTTGCCACAACAAAATCAAGAAGAAGAAGAACAAGATGAAGTCGAAGAAGATGTCTTGAATAGAAATAACAAAAAAAAATAAAACACAGTAAAGCTGCTGATGATGATGATGATGACGAGGATGACGATGACAACAACATCATGATTGGCGTATATGTAACACAGACACAGTCAGACGGACAGACAAATAGTTGTGCGGATGAACAGATAGCAAGACAGACAGACAGACGAACGTTTAGTCATTCAGTCAGTCGTTTAAGCATATTTATAAGACACACACCACCATTGTGGATATTTAGTTGTAATGCTGTGTAATGTGATTTCTTCAGAGATTTTTTTCTTTTGCTTTCAAAGTTTTTGTGCACGAGGGAGGGGTACATTTTTGGATAATATTAACAGGAATCGTTGCCTGTTGCTCTTCGATTGTAAGGAGTGGTCAAGGTTCTGCTAGCGTTTATCCTAGCGCTATAACACAAACTCATGAACCCTCGTTTTTTAATCAAACAAATTACCACCTCACAGTTCAGCTGGGTCAAAGGGGAATTTCATGCAAATCGAACCAGTCAGTTAGATATTCCTGATTTCATTCCCAAAGTTTTTAAAGATTTCCAATTGCGAAGTGTTTGGAAATCGATAGAAATAGAGGAATTTTTCTAAAAAATCCAATTTTTGGAGATTTATTTAAACATTTCTGGGTATTGGGTGATTGTTATGCGGGGTATTTAATTTTGTTTTTATTTTATAAGGTTACGAATTCTTGAATTGTTCTGATAAACGTTTTTGAGATACCTCACAAAAAATTTAAACTCTCAATATTTTCACACTCGATGTGACCAACTTCGGTCCGGCAACGCTAAAGATGTTGAGGCTAAATGACCAAGAATAGGTCACTCAAAATGGAAAGCACCCCATCTATGTCTGTGTTAAATTTCACGGTCAAAGTCGAATGGAGCGAGAGTTACAGAAACACAAAATAAATCTACTTACAACCTCTGAGCATTAGGGGATTTCGTATGATTTTGGAAAATAAAGCTGGTTTTCAAACTGTTTACTCCGATTTGACTGACATTTAACATTTATCTAAGTGAAGAGTTTTCAAACTTAAGCCTGGCAGATT